>JAOPUD010000009.1:19181143-19192775 GCA_027122715.1 Trisopterus minutus
GGGGGGCGGGGTAGAGGGGGGGCCATCATGCCCTGTGGTGGGGGACCACGCATCAGTGCCATCCTTGGAACACCTGTTAAAGCACATAAATACACACACACACACACAGACACACTTTTAAATGCCCAAATCAGTCTAAGTCTTATATTAACATTTATTGGTACAATTACTCAAAAAAAATAGGAAGTTTCAAGGGGACTGCTACACCATTTCTCATGCTGCATGTATGAGTTTGAATTCATTAGAAAATAAAAAAGGCAGTGATCTTACCAGGTCTCTGGAGGATATGAGGCATGAAGGCTGGCCTCATCATGGGAGGAGGAGGCATCCCTGGAGGAACTAAAGCAGAGGCAACCAGACCCATTCAAACAGTCACCATCAGTGGCAATGCCTTTCAGACAATGGCACACTATTTAATTTTTTCACTGTGCATCCGTGCAGCCATCTCATTTAAAGCTATCATTGGCAATTTTAGAAGCCATTTATTTTTTTCCTATTTGTTAAGAATCTCTATACATCCTAACAATAATCCATGAATAAAATACTAAATAATAAAAAAAAAAGAAACAAGGGTTTGCTTACAGTTACCTGGTCCTACAAACCCTGAGGGAGGAATGTACGTGGCCGCTCTAGCAGCCTCCAACGTCTGCTGGACCTGAAACAGTGAAGGGTGTAACTCGTTGAAATGTGTACAGAAAGTGTGCAATTATATATTATTAATATTGTTAGCACTTGCATCTACATAGATTTGCACTTTCAAATATTCTGAGAAGGGAGCTCTTTCCTTACGGATTACAGTTGAAAATATATGAAGTAAAAACATTGAAGTTAATAGTCGCACAGTTGTATCACAGGAATAACATCTCATTCTATCACCAACCTGTCTGTATGTGTTGGTGCCTATAATAGCTCTAACCACTGGTACGGCCACTGGTACTGAGTCCAGTGGGACTGGACCTCCTGTGGATACAGGACCACCGAGGACCTCCTGCTCAAAGCTTTTGCCATAGAGACAATCACAGACGACAAGGAAAATGCACAAAAATCAAACAACCTAAGATACAACAAATACCTTCTACTGGATGTTATAACTTTTTTAGGTTTGACTTGATTGACACTTACAGAGCCATTTCTGCCTCCATCTCCTTCAAACGCTCTTCTCCGATATTCAGCGCCATACTGATTCACCAAAAAAAGAGGAAAGGAAAGTCAATCAAACTTATGATCTGATTTTAAAACGTTGACATATTAGCATTCAGGATTTTACGTCAAAATGTTATTTTAACCAACTTATTTCCCAGAATACTATCCGAGAAAAGACATCGTCTTCACCAACAGAACTTGGCCTCCAAGTTGAACAATGGTATTTATAACGTATTTTAGTCAAGTAAAGAACTATATATACTTCCATTGCAGCCTTACCTTGTATTACGAAGAACACCCCTGCAAACAGAGCAGTTTAGTGTGCCTTAGCCTCACGGCTGGATCAGCATTCAGCGAGGTTTTGAGCCGACAAGCACGGTCTACTGTGCAGCCTTATTTCGCGAATTAGGTGTGTAGCTTACGTCCCAATATTTCCCCGCACGAATAATATCCCAAAGGCAAAGAAATCGTGAAAATGCTTAATAAAACGCGCAGATCGCTAAAACTGCAAGAAATCATGGATGTATGAATAACAACGATGAACGAACTATTTCCGGTGACGGTCGCATGAATTCGACGTCATCGAATCTTCTTTTGATTTGAGTCGAGGACGGCGCCCGTCTTATTGGCGCATTACTGCCACCAACTGGACTCGCGTGTAGATCATTAGATCGACGACAGGACCCTCAAAAAATATTTAGTAAATACAAATATAAATCAAATACTAAAATAATTAAATAAATTGTATAATAATATTATATATAATAATATTTATATATAAATATATATAAGTACCCTAACCCTAACCCTATAATAAGTTAGATAATCCCAATAAAACTGTTCTCTGCATTTAAAGGGATATTGTTTCATACTCTTTCTCCACTGACTTTACTTATAGTAAAAATAATAATACAATAAAAATACATTTTGTGAAAAAAAGATTTTAACCCAGTAAAGAATAGGACTAAGCTTAGTTTGGATCTTGCATTTATCACAGCCAATTTTAAGGTAAGATAAGTCCAGGGAATAGATGCCCTGATTAGTCGGAAATTAGCCTAAAACCTAAATACAGAGGCAGGCGAGCAGACATCCAGAACAGATATTATCCCAGAGCATTTGACTCACTCATATAGCTCACCGATGGCTGTGCATGTCTACCTATGTAATTACACTTGGGACAGCTTATCTGAGCTGCTTCAGCATATTTAAAATTGATGTAGACTGTTAAGCGACCATCACAATCTTCATAGCAAATCATGATCACAATTAAATACAATTAAAAACTTTAAAACTTGGAATGGGTACAATACTGTGTTACCGAGATACTATTCCCATGGTGCAGTTCAACTCTAACCTAGCATATAAGCATTACTTAATTTAAGCATTTGAGTTGAGCAGTTTCTACTAAAGTTATGTTTTATCTTTGATTGTATGAGGTAGAATAGTGAGAGCACAGTGTTGTGTACTGTTACCAAACTTCTGCAGTGTACCAGACACGTTCGACATATCATTCAACATTCCCGGTTTTTCTCCAAAACGATGATATGCAACCCAGTATGTGCTGTGACCCTAAATTACAGTGGGGCAGAAATTACTGGCGAATGACCACACCCAAAATTTATGTTTTTAATGTTCATATTATATGCATATATCATATTGTATTATACATTATTGTATATATATATATACTTCACATCACTCACATCCGTGGTCCATAAATCCCTGTCCTGTCCGTCCATCCCCGTTCTCTTTGAGCAACCACATTGACATTTTTACCAAGTTCTGTTTAAAGTTTTCCCCCTATCCCCCTATCTGTTTGTTGGATAATGTTTATGTCCCGGCTGTCTGGGCCAAATTGTTTGATGGCTAACTTGTCTTCCAAATTTAACCTTGCAAATGTTTTTTTAACAGAAACTCAACACTGTTGATCACAGGTGCAACACGCCGAGATACTCGCCATATCTGCATCTGATAAAGAAACAATGAAAGATACTGGTGGAATAATAAGAGTTAAAACCACAGCAGTTGTAGAATATGACTATGGGGCAGACTACTTTCTGACCATATAGGCGTCTTTTGGCGCGGATTGCAATCCTTATTGCAGCCTGCAGGGTTATGTGATAAACCCCAGAGGAACGCGATCGCTGAGCTGCCCTGCCCCAACATTACATGACACAACATTGCAAAATCGCCACCATCATCCAAAATTTTATTTAAAAAAATTGTCGGAAAGACTACAGAAACTATAGATAGTTAATGTGACAATCACATTTGCAAGTAGTTTGCTGCCCCACCTGCCCATATGGACGGCGTAGCTTACTGTCTTTTACAAAACTGCTTCAGCGATTTAAAAATAGTTCATTATAAAAATAAAACTAACCCGGTCAAGTAGAAAAATACATTTTATTAATGTATTTATTTGTGAGTGTCCTGACCTTATGCTTGCTTTTATTTATTTTGCTAAGCTATTGTAACCCTCAATACAATCGGTAGAATAAAAGAAAATGCTTACACAGCAAACTCCACTTCTGGGTGGAGTCTGAATTTGGGTAAGCCAGAAAATGCCAATTTACAGATACTGTATCTCTTTGCATCCCTTTAAGGTAAAGCATTTATATTTATGGTTGTAACATTAAAATAATAAAGGAATCTCTTCTCTCGTAAACAATTATGAACCAACATAATATAGTTTTGAAGTAATTACTGACTTTTTCAAATGGGGTTAACCATGAAGAGGATCAGAGTTAAACCACAGTGCCCATATCCATATGTGGCCATAAAGCAGATGGATATGGAAATGTCTGAGGACAGTCTAAGAATGGTGATTGTGACATTATAACCACACCACAACAAAAACCACTATACATGAATGAAGAAGAAGACCAGTAGCCGTGCCCCCTTGGACTGGCCCAATGTGAAATTCAGTTGGGGCCCAGAATTCCTAGCGGCGCCTCTGGATGCTTCTTATTATCTGTCATCAAGCGAGACGTCTGTCTTCCATTGTTTGTCTTCCGTAAGCACAGAATCCACAGCGTGGAGTACACGCTACAGTGTCTACCGCCATTGGAGTAAATACAATGTCGAATAGTGAATTGAGTTAAGTAGGGAGGATCTGTCGCCCCGAGACTGGACGATTAAACAACAGAACCTTTCAAATTCAAGCCCGCCGATTGAAAGACTTGGGAATGGTGGTAAGGTTTTCCTGAATTGAGAATCCCCTTATCCAAAGGGACAAACGCGCCTTTGTTTTTGTGGTCTGTCTGATGTGGGCTACTAGGTGGCTAACGGTCGGTATTCGACGCTAGACATAATAACGCTTCGTCTTGCACTTATATTGTTCAATGAGTTCAATTTCTGATGGTTGGCCCCGGCGGTCTGGACGTAAACCCAGCCTTAAAAAGAATAAAAAGAGGTGTGATGCAGGGACATCAATGTATAGACAAGATGATTCACAAGTGTATTCACTTGGTGTACAACGCTGGGACATTGCTTCTAAGTTACATTTAGCACGTTGCCGTGTCTCGGGTGATATTTTCGGTGTAGTTTGGTGGTGTCTGCGGCGCTGTGTCTGGCTGGTCTACCGTGGTCTTCACTGCTAACTAGCCAGCTAGGTGTCCGCGGACCAGCCGTGGGGTTCTTGTTGTTGCCCTTAGTAACGTCTCTCCCCGTGCTGCTCCACTAAGTGGTGCGGTGGTCCACTGGTTAATTGTCTTTCTGATTGGATGCGAGGGTTTTATATAAACATGGCAACTCATGAGTACAGTCAATTAAGGCGTTCAATCTAGTGCCCATTTCCAAAGCGACGAGCGAGTCCCTCCCTAGCCTTTATCACAATCACTCCCGGTGTAGCAATAGACCGAGACATTCACGTTGAGTCTTTACATGTATTTTATTACATTGTTTTGGTGGGCTTTCGCCGAATTTGATACAAATTCGATACCATCTATTAGCCCAATTACGGTCTTTAATCGATCGCCTATATAACGATCAAGTTTCATGTTTAGATGTAGGCTGTATTGTTCAAGCATCATGCCAATACACAGACCAAGATTAACAAATGTATTTCATGATCTAACATACTGTTCATACTTACAGTATGAACAGTATGAACAGTATGAACAGTATGGCTTGAGTACGCCTATGTACTAAAATGTATGGATCAAATGTAGACTATATAGCTATATAGCTTTAAGGTTTGCAAATGGTGGCAAATGTATTTACTGATTGTTGAAACGACAGGCTTGTATTACGAAATAGTGTAGTATTTTGAGTATTGCAGGTCAGCAAAATCAAATATGGCCTGCAAAATAGTATGGCTTGCCAAAAACATGATTAGCTGATCCACTGATTAACTGAAAGCAGTCCATCCGTTTAGTGAAGAGGAGCATTGCTTGTATTGTTGGATTTGTAGTTTGATAATGGAATAATCATTGAGCGCAGTTCTCATTGTCTTGGCTGATCAGAAAGCATGAAGTCACTGGATTTTGACGTGTAATCGACAGAATCTTGTGGCTCACACCCTTAATTTGCTGCGCATATCGTGTCCTCTAATGCAGTAACCAAAGCTACCCCCTCAACCATGAATAAACAGCAGTATCAGACAAGGAAATAGAGTCATGTCTGATCTACCATAGACTGTAGATCAGGGTGCTTAATGGTCTAATGGATAGAAATCTTCATATTGAAGTAAAACAGGCCATCCACACTCAGTTTCTTTCTATTTATCTTTGTGATGCTCAGTGTCCAAATTAAAATCCTGAAAAGCTGCTTTTATAATGAGGTTGGAAACAGTCATTACTCATTACCATAATATAATTGCAGAAAGAAGCTAAATCAAGTCGGTGTCAACATTAACAAAGTTGTCTTTTGAATTTATCAAGTAATGGGTTAGTTCAACATCCTCATTTAGACCTTGAGAGATTGTTCTGAGTCTCTAATCACTTTTGGTCTAGTCCTGTGGTCAAGAGTCACCCCTTAACCCATGACCACTGGAAGGAACTTCAAAATGCCTTTGTACAGGGGATGTGATGTCATTTTTCCAACTCACTTATCTCACTCTTCATTTTCTTATTTTCTTATCTTAGAGTTAGGGTCTCACACCCTTGGCCACCCCTTTTCAAATTATACATTGTGTGTATCATAGTACAGGCAATTCCGTTTTTAGTTAAAACTCTTACCCATGTGGTAAACGGGTGCCCTCTATAAGGTTGTTAGAACGGGTGCAATTCTGGCATCTGTAGAACCCTTCAGTTGTACAAAAGGCTAAAGAGGTACATCCATGCCTGACTGCGCAAAGTTCTCAAATGCTTTCTCATCTCTTTCAGGAGAATAGAGGATGGCATTTTAAGACAGGTGTAGTTTAATTAGAAGTACTTCATTTCTTTAATTTGTGGTGTATACTTTGAAACCCCAAACCCACCACCAGCCATCAAAGTTTTCGCTTGTCCCTGCCTCTCATTTACCAAGCTTGCAGCCTGACTGGGAACATTTAATTTCCCTTGGCTTCTCAAAGAATAGGCTTCAGTCTGAGTATTTTAACCCATTTGGGATCCCACCCAGACGGTGTGTCCTCCTCCTGCATTCACTTCTTCTGCTCCACCAGGTCCTCCTCTCCTAATCCTATACTCTGGTCTCTAGGGTCTCTCCCTTCTCATACCTCACTCATCACACTACTTGACTTCCGGTCTCACGGTTCTAAAAGTAATTGATGAGAAGTCATGCAGTTAAGCAACAATTAACAGTACAAGCAAGATTCTCGTCGACAAATACCAAAGACACCTTCAATAAATTATTCAGTCTTGAGGTATGAATTGGTTTGAGTGGTATGAGTCAGTGTTCACTACCACAATCTCAGAGCGATTCAAGTCTACCACGCAAATATGGGGAGAGAAAAATAACAGTGACTTTGAGTCCGGAAGTTGCGCTTGAGAACTAGGTGTAATGATATGTGATCAGATCTCTCGTCCCTGAAAAGTTATATTTATTATACAATATGAAAAACATTTAGGAGGTTAAACCTTAAAGGCGGATGTCACCAATTTGCAATTCGGTATTAGAACATGCCTTTTGGTGAAGGGTTAAATCTTCAAACCTGTTGGCCTATATTGCTTTTCAATGTTGTAACTTCTTTTTTAATTATCCCATTTACTGCATTACTGCTTTGATTATCAAGTAAAACTATTTTGAAAGTACAATTCATTTCTGAACATAAATTGGTCGTCAATAACTTTGGGTGATAGCTGATGTGTTGAGGTATGGTTAGTGAAGTCATTGCGTTTCTCTTTTTGTTTTTCTGCGTGGTTGCACATGTGGTTCAGAGAGGAGCCTTAGGGGATGTACGCAGGGACTGTGAGCTGGACGATACTGTCTGGTAAGTCCCAATGACCAATCGCCTTTATGCCTGCCCTGCATTATTCTAATTTCTCATTTGTTGGAAATGCATGCAAATGTGTCTTTGCTTCCTTGTTTTCTACACGTCTAAATGTCATGTACATTAACAATAGTAATTCAAAATAGCATATATTTATTAACTCAAATTAAATGGGGATCTACGCACTGCAAGGCATTTACTACAACTAAGTTAAATGGTTAAATTGGCGGGTGGTATTTAAATGTAAGGTATGGGATTGGCACCATGGTAAGGCTATGGTTACCTTGTCCACCTGTTTGTCCGCCTGCCCAAGTTGTAATTTCCCTCTGTCTGGATTCAAGTGTGTGATGTTACTTGGGTGTTTAGTGCCGTGGCAGGGAGGGTCTGGAATGATTGTGTTTTAACAATGTGCTATTTATAAAACCTATCAGCCGTTCTCACTGTGACACTTGCCCAAATATTGTTAAATTTCATTTTTAAACCATCAAGCATCAGCACTATGTACCCATTCAGTGTCTGTTTTTGCGTAATATGTAATATATTTACTAATATGTAATTTTTTTTGGTTGAGGTTTGATCAGAGGCATGATTTCCCACGCATCAACACCCATTTCAGTCACTTTGGATGGAGTCATGATACTTTGTTTCTATCACACTGGCTATAGGAGAGTCTAATGGAAATCCTAGCAGCTCTAGGAGCTCTTGTTTCATTAGAACATGGAACTGTATCCCAAGACTTTAAACCTACCCTACTACTTATTTTCCGTCAGAATGGGTGTTCTCTTTCCTAAAAACCATATCACGTACCTCTCTCAGAGAATTGGCTTTTAACCAGGTTGAATGCTCCTGTTGTTTGTCCTTTTAAACAAGAATAAGCTTTATTCTAATTTCTTTCCTTGCCTGTTGTGGGTAGACAAACAAATCAAAGGAATGGACATGGGTGTAACTTTGATTGATTCTGTTTCATGCTTTATCATGAACATCACCACTGTTAACCCGGTTATGTATTAATGGCCTGGATACTGTAATTCCCATCCACCAAGTTATTAGCATTCAAAACTCTGCGATATATCTACCCATCACACCTGTGTTAGAAATCACCCCCCTCCCTGTCCATTGAAGACCTCAACTGACTCCCCACTTTTTAAATTCATAAGATACTACTTCATTGAACCCAGATGGGAAATTTCGTCATAAGGCAACCACTGTCACCACTTCCCAGGCAATTAGCAGGCATGCTGGAGCATGTGTTTTTGATGACGCAGAGTCATGTGTTGGAATGAAGTGTGCATCAGTAACTGGAGAGGTTGTAGTGTAAAACAAGACGGCTATCCATCAGTATTGCTCCAGCCAACTCCACTCAATTTTTTTGTACAATTGAGACTAAAGTTTCAACCCTCCACTAATGCAAAGCTCACACTACAATAGTATTGACCGGCTTCTTACTTCAAAGACTACTTTTAGACCATTTTCCGTCTTTAGGATAATCTGCGAAAAATCTGTCAAAAAAACTTTGTTATGTCAGCTGGAATGATACTCTGAAGTGGTCAAAGACGGATTATTTTAGTCCAGAGCCAGTCTTGATCTCATCGGGAGAGCCCAGTATAAATTCAAAAGGTTTGAATTTTGTTGGGGTTCTTGGCTGACGCACATCGAATCGTTCTACTAGATTCTAGTAGAACGATTCTAGTTACATTGTAGTTACTAGAATGTCCCCATTGAACGAGTGCACAACACACAAACAAAAAAACTGTCAGGAATGCAGTTGAACCCACTTTATTTGCCCATTTTAAGTGTTCAAGTGTACAAATCAGTTATTTGCCACACTTCAAAAAATTACAGGAGAGTAAACTGACTAAACTGAATATGGGAAGATTCAAACTCTCTATTTTAAATCCCGTAGAAATCTTGCGATGTGTTCTCTGTCCTACCTAAATCGGCTAGCATGTGCTGTACTGCACAGTGGTTTGCTTAAAAAAGACTGTCGTTTGACAGACATGACATGTGGGCTGCTCTCCTTAGACAGGATTTTGTTACGCTTTAAAAGCTGTAGTGTGAGCTTTGTATTAGAATGGGCATCCAATGCAACTCCATTATTTTGAAGAAGTGAGACTACGGTTTCAACACTCCACTAAGGATGTGCATCCAACTCCTTTCCATTTTTAATTTTTTTTTTGTAGAAGTGAGACTACGGTTTCAACACACCACTAAGGATGGGCGTCCCACGGCCCTCTCGTTTTTTGTAGAAGTGAGACTACGGTTTCAGCACTGCGTACAGGAATACCTTGCTCGAGGAGAAATTACAATGTCAATATGGCAAATTTGGTAGGTGACTTATTCCTTTTTTAAAGTCATCTGCCCACACTTGTTTTGTCTTGTTGCATGACCTGATTATTTTCTGGCCCTTTTTGATGTCTTAATATGATGTAAGATGATGCAAGAAACGGTAAGGGTCGCTCTCTTAATAGAAGGCTCCTTAAAGGATGCATAGTAAAGCTGGGTTGTCCTGCCGAATTTTGGGAGGAAAGACTCATTCCATAATTTGTAAAAGTTTCTATCAATTAATAACTTGTATTTACTTTTTCAGAAATTATTTCCTGCATAGCCAACTGTGTAACACCTACCACTTTTACCTGGGAGACCCTTTTAGGACTGTTATGATCGGTCAATCATTATTAACACAACTATAAGTTGACTTTAAATAAGCAGAAAATCATTTCTCAGCACTGAATATGCCATATCCACATTCAATGTCTTGCCATATGCCATAAACATGTTTGCTCATGTGGAAACTCTAGGATGATCAATAATGTTGATTATAAACTGACTGTTAAAAAGGTGCTCTATAAATTGAGTATTTTTATAAATGCCAAAACTGCTGTACTGTAATTAGTGCACGCAATACTTAAGAATATGTGTTCTTGTTGACTGTGTGGCCATCTCTCTTTGTATTGGTTCATCCAGCCTGCTGATCACAGATATAGTTATAATGGCTTCATGACCGGTGCATGAAAGCAACACTCTTAATGGCAGATAAATGTTAGGGAGGGTTAGGAAGGGAGTTGTGCTTTTATCCTGCTCTTTTCTGCTTTTCTCTTCTGTTTTCTCTTTGCAACTCTCAAATCGTACATACAGCACCTTTTTAACCAGAACCTGTATCTATTGATCAAAATATTTTTTTGTAGCAATAGCCATGATCTAATCTACAATCAAAATGCCTGTGGTGGCAGGCGTTGGATGTGTATAAAAGGCCTACATGAATTAAAACCAAAATGGCATATTCTTAATTGAGATGAGCATTAAGCATCGCACAACTCATGTAGACAAACCTATTCTGTAGGGATCTAGGAGTGCATGTCAACACCGTCCCAATAAATGGCTGAATCCATATTACTCTAGTAAAATGGATGGATGGTAATGGAGTACAAATAAAGTGAGATAGTGTTTATGACTACACTGCTTCATTACGACACATTGGCAACAGGCCTATACCACTTTTCTGAATGACTTTATCTTTGTTTCAGGCTCAGAGCGGTGACCCATTGGAAAGAACTGGATATCCAGTGGCAGAAGCTTCAGCGGGCGCCACGGCCAACCCTAACCTCAAAATGAACAAGAGGTACTGGTTGTTTATCGAGTGGTTCACTTTGAAACCTGCTGTTGAACGCCACCCTTTTTGGAAAATGTCAAGACCAAATAAAATAGATTTTGGAACATCAAATGTTCAAATTCATGTGATTTGACAGCTCTTTTGGATTGCATTTTGAGTCGATGCATGAGAAACAATGTTAAAACAATGTTTAAAGTTAGGTGTGTTGCTATAGTACCTTGGTATGAGTTGCAGTATATTTGATATTCTGTTTGTCGCCAGGGTGTCTGTTGTTAAAGGCCACTTCCCAAAGCTTGCAGACTGTGCTCACTTCCACTACGACAACGTAGACCTTGGCTCCATCCTGGTGAGTGACTCTATGTTAAACATGACTCCAACATGAACATGTGTGTTCATCCAATATTTGTGTGTGTAGTTCTGACACTATTTGGTCTGCTGTGTTAAAGCTCCAGTATGTCAGTGAACAGGAGCATGGGGACGCCAAGTGGGGGGCAGGTCCCTCCTCAAAG
>JAOPUD010000009.1:19214354-19226982 GCA_027122715.1 Trisopterus minutus
CACACACACACACACACACACACACACACACACACACACACACACACACACACACACACACACACACACACAGTTAAGCATGCACTTTGTAATATTACTATAGTACTACTTCTTCAGTAGGTCACTCGGCTCTTTCGTGTCCTTCTACTCCTCACCTCCTTTCCTAGCCTCCTAGATACAAACGAGTGGATGGACTCATCGTCCTCCGTGCCTTTCTTAACCAGGATCTCCTTAGCGATGCTGTGGATGATGGGTCGAGAGAAGGGAGAGACTGTCTGGAGAGCTCCCCTGTAAAAGGAAGGGACCGATGGAATAGAAGCGGGAGAATGAGAGAAAGAGTGAAAGGGGTAAAAGAGAGAATATATACTGTATATATATATTACTGAAACAAGAGGGTTGTATTTTCAACCTAAGTGTATTGTGTATCTAAAGATAGATTAATGGCAACGCAAATATTTCATTTGCGTTGCCATTAATCTATCTTTAGATCTGACATGTTACCAAATCTGAGACCAATTCAGCCCTCCAAAATAATAGTTAGGGTTAGAATAGAATATAGAATATATATATATATATATATATATATATATATATCAGTGGCGGCTGCAGGTATTTCAAAGAGAGGAAGCTCATTTTCGGCCTACATCATATAAGTTGTCAATTGATTTATATGTAAATTCTGCTCTCAGTTCCTTTTCAAGGAAATGCTCTGTGACCCTGTCATACCAACTAGCTGTATTTTCCAGTGACTTGACCAGTGTCTCCTCAATGGCCAGCAGAGCTAGGTTGCTTAAACAGCCTTGGCCCATTGTGTTACGGGTGTAGGACTTGAGCCGCTTTATAAAAGGAGAAGCTCCTTTCTGCATCTGCAGATGTAGCTCCAATTGTTGCCACTAATCAGAACAGTTTTAAAGGAACTGCACTGTCCAACTCCAGACCTCAGGCTGAATCAAAGCGATGGCCAGCTACAAAATCGATATTAAACTCAAACAAGGAAATGTGGGAATTCTGTTAAACTGAAACAAGAAATTGTGCATATAAGTATGAAATGTACTATGAAAATTGTCTAGCAATTTCGCAATATCAAGAAACAGTTTGCAGTATGACTTTCGACTCGCTTGCAAAATCCGCGATGGGACTGAGGACCAAAGAGGGCTCCAGCCACGTTTTAAAGTTCAAAACTCAACTCAGCAACTCAGTCTTTCGCAGACCCTCCAATCATCACGCAGAAGCCCAGGGTCCAGGCCAGCCCACTCCATTCACCCCCAGAGACGCTGAGCGTCCGTGGGAGGGACATAATCGCATCATTATCCAATGACTGTCGACTTTTGACACACTAAAAAAAGCTGTACAATGCTGCCCCATTGAAGTGAACAGGCAAATGCAATGTGACACTACGGGAGTGTATGAGAAGGAAATCGAGTTGACTTGCGATAAGCAGCTGATTCAGAACAAACTCGTTCTTCGAGATGGACGTGTTCCAAAGCATTTTTAGACAATGAAATGTTAACACAACAGTATATATTTGACCATCCAATTTTTTTAATTTTAGGGGAAGCAGAGCTTCCATTGCCGTCTTAGCGAAATTGCCACTGATAGATAGAGATAGATATAGATATATATATATATATATATATATATATATATATATACATTGAGGCCCATAATCTGGCCGGTCTAAAACTATGTCCTACTATAGGGTTAAATAAGGAGCATGACACTTACAAATGTAGCTAAAAACATTCATTCATGAGTTGTACCATAATCCTGAGGGCATCTTGTGTAGTTTCTCATTGACATAGAGGTATCTGTTCTTAGAGGCGTTGTGACTGTAGGGGACGGGGAGTATTTCCTTCTCCAGGCCGATGTCCTGCACCTAGATGGAGAAACACACCCAAATAAACACGTGTCCTCCACCGAGGTGATCACAGGGCACCTCAACGCCAGAGCCGACACTCCACATCCTGAGTGCACTGCAAACAGACCACAGAGTCGCATGCTTGGTGGGTTCAACTTGCAAAACAAAAAGCTTGTGGATTTGAGGCGTTCAATTAGGGAGAGTTAAACTAATTAACCCAACGCAACCGGATCATACAACCCTCAGAATGTGATAAGGATCTGGTATCGTCTTGCCTAATGAAGACAATGATGCTTGCCTCACCTTTTGACGTAGGGATAGACCTTCTTCTGTAAAGGCTTGAGTACATGTGGACACCAATAGCACACCAAGACAACCACTACAACCTTTTGGCAAAATGTGTTGCTGTCAAACACTATATCACAATATGTATCACAATACACATCAATACTAAAAACACTGGCCCACTGAGACCTCAGCCCCTCCGCTGAATTGAAAAGTCGTATCATTCCCTGAGAGATTTATTTTGTTACTTTGAATATATAGGCAGACCGATTTCATAATTCTTAAGGATTTTATTTGCACAGAATGCTGAATGTTTAAACTCAAAGCAACTCCCTGATCCTCTAATAAGTTTGTTGTAATTATTATTATTATTATTATTATTGGGTTACTGCTGCAGCGAGTCAACTGTATGAAGTCTGCCTGAAGATGAAACACTTCCTCAAGTGAACGGCGCCCGGCCGTCGTGCCTACCAGGTTGAGTGTGTTCCATCCTACCGCTCCAGCCGGCCGTATGCCTCGGGGCCCGTGTTCAAACACGGCCCCGTCCGGCCGCTGGGTGGACCACAACCAGCCCCCATATCGACCGCTGGACTCCAAGAGAATCACCTTCAAGACCAGAGAGAGAGAGAGGCTGAGACGGAGGTAGTCTGCAGACAAAGACTCATGACTTAGTGACCCCATTTCAATAAAATGCTATATAGTTCTATAAAAATGATTGAGATAGGGGAGGGCCTTAAAGCATACGTTGACAGTACCATGTATAACGCGATTGGTGTCAATTACTGACAATATAACAAGGGGGTGAGAGAAATTAACAATTGGTGGAAACAATGTGACTGGAAAAATTGTTATTCTCAGGAAAATGGAAATTCACAGGTACCCTGTGGATTAAAAAGGGTCACATGTTGGATGAACTACACACCTTACACACGACCGGTGACTATAAGGCGTCATGGCTGAAAATATTTTTCAATTAAGCCCATAAGATTTGGATATGGTCCAATGTCTAATGCACTGTATATATAGTGTATATATAGTAAGTTACCATTTATCGGTAACTAGAGATTATGATTGGATGCTAGTTGTAGATTAGTTAGTATTAGAAATAATGGAAGAATAAAAGTTTAAATCAAATTGTATGAAGGTATTTGAAGGGCACAGGTTTGTTACCTTGGCAACCTGGGGACTCTTGGAAAGGTAGTAGGCTGTTGCCAGGCCACCGATGCCCCCCCCTAACACCGCCAAAGTCTTCATCTACTCTCTAGAGAAACAAACAGAGACGAAGACGCACACATACACACACACAAATTACGAATAAACAAACTTTGATTGTTTTGCGTATAAACCTGTCTTTACTTCATCAAATTTAGTACCCTATAATAAAAATAAGATATTAATGTAATTTCTTATCTTAAGTACATTTAGTTAAGATAAAACATTTTGTTTAAAAGTTTGCACAAATAATACAGCATTGTAATATAATACAAGTGAGTTCTCCATATGGTTGAGGCAATAAACAAGCACAATATCAGCAGGGCAACCTTGAAACTAGAATACGAAAAGAAATACAAAAACAGTATGTTGGGAGTGGCTGTGCACTAATCTGATTGTGTGAATGGGTGGGTCACTTTTTTGTGTGTAGAACCATATTGGAATAGAGAAACGCTCCTTCACGTCCCACTCTTATCTTATGTTGTTGGAGCCTTGAATTGTGTGTAAACCCTCGGAATTTGTGATGTTGAGGTGCTTCATTACAAGGCTTTTGAAGCTGCCTCTCTCGAAATAGTTTACTCCATCTTCTGGCCATCTCCCCCCCAAAAAGAAGTAGACTAAGAAGAACTATCTAGAAGTCTGATAGGTAAATGATACATACACACAAACTAGGATGATGTTTCACATACATACACGTTGCAGCACCAATAAATATATGGGAGACGCAGCAGTGTGCGGGCACCTCATTCTTTTTAAGTTGTATCCAGCCCTTTTGCCCTGCACCTCACCGGTGGGGATGTGCACACTACTACTACTGATATACACACAGTACCATATCGATATTGCTCAACTTGGTTAAGCGCATTGCAATAATTTTAAAGTCATGAAAGAATGTAGTGCTATAACCATTTGATATGATTATGACGTCAATTATGTAGACTCCCACCGTTCATGGGATCAGTTCCTCAGGTCCTGGTCCTGACTTTAGCCATGTCCTAGCCCTAATAACCTAACCTGAACGCTTGAGATTATACCTTATCGAACCCATCCTGTAGGAACTACACTATACGGGCTTTCAGACCGATATGATTACTCGCACAGGGAGAAATAACATGGACCACGTCTCAAAAGGCTTCACAGGGAAGTTGTCAGTGCTAGTCTGCCTGTCAAGTGAGGAGGACGTTATAATCACTATACTGCCATGTGTTTTAAAAATGATTGTAGGCCTATAGATTTTTAAGAATATATAGATTTTTTGAAACTACAATTAAAATTGTATTTGAGTAAACTACCAACCTGGTCCCCGAAGTTGTGTGAGTGATAGGTTCATCACAAGCGCCAATGTTCAGTGGGACTTCAACGATTTGTTGCAGCAAATCCTAACTCACTAGGGGGGCTCGATGTAAAAGAAGACCCGACGCAGGGATGACTAGCACACAGCCAATGTCATGTTACTAACCCCTGCAGTCACTGTACAGTGTGCAGTTCCGCGATCACCAATCCGATCATTAACAATCAGGTTACGCCCATCGATATGTAACGCAAAAGTTACGCCCCGTTCACGGCTTCTTCTTTAAACCTCATTGCTTCGGAGCTGAAAGGAAGCTCAGTACGCCACCTATTGGGCTGGAATGGGAAGCACATCATGGACGATCAGGTCGCTCCAAAATTAGTGAGACGTGTGAGTCCTCTGGCCTCTGCCTGGCCTGTAAATAGAGAGGTCAAATGCATGTGCTACCACACAGCAAATCACGCAAATCATCACAGGAAATAAGTCAAATCTACATCATCAAATTATTAATTCAGCAGACCTAATAGGTTAGTTGTAATACTTATTTCTAAAAGTATATACATTTGTCAATGAGCATAAACATGCAGGCCTATTGTGAGGTGAACGTATTCTGGACTTGTGTTGACTTAAAGTTCACATTAATACACTCGAATATTTAGAGCAACCATTTAGAACCCTCTTAATTCTGTAAAGCATAAGGTGTGAATCATAAACATGTTATAAAACAGAGAATGGGCGCATGTCATCATATTTCTGGATATAGTTGCACTGTTATAAAGCAAATGTAAGTAGGGAAATATAATAAGAAAGTATAAGTTGGGCGAAACATTTGTAAAATATTTAAATAAAGGTATTTTGAATATTAAAACCAAAACCGAGAGAGTGGAAACACACTCCGGAACAGAAGGGGGCGACATGCACGTGACAAAGACCGTCAAAGGGGGAGCTGGCGCTTCTCGCGGTGCATTGTGGGAACACCAGGGCCACATGTACAGCCTGCGCATGCTCTGCTGGTGTGGACAGTACCTCGTTGCAAGGAGCGGACCAACATAGACGCGCTGCTCAACTCTAGAGCAGGTTTCAGAGCTAATCAACATGAGTCCAGGTAAAGAGCAATCTTCAGGCTTTTAATTGACCCCCTTTATTATTTTAGATTGCACCAGTTAGATACATTTTCGAAACCGTGTTTGGACATATGAATGTTAAACTTATTCAACCATGTTTTCGCATCAGAAGGCCGGACATGCAGAGATATTTTCGTTTTAATGCTAGGACATTTCATTTTATATTTTGATAACGATAAAAGGGTACAACGGTTTTGCTAAAGTGCAGCTTGTTCCTTTTGTAAACAATTACACTTTTGACAAATGTTGAAGCCGATAGCCCAACGTAGCCCTCGTGGTCTAAAGACACGTGTTTAGCTACAAATGCTAGGCCAATGTTTTTTTTTCTTCTCGTCTTGTGTTCCACTAGTCAAGACATTCGTTGTCTATTATCGCATCAGTTAATTCATGAAACTTAAATAAACAGGCCATCGAGATACTTATGCGATTGACCACGGTAACTAACGCTACCAGGACAAACTACGACGATTGGTTTACTTAAAGTCTAGGCGTGTTTGGGGCTGCCTGTCGGAGGGCTGGTTCAGTGTCAACGATTCTTTTAAGGCTCTGAATTCCATATTTGTACTTAAATAATAACACTCCATACTTTTGGGTAAAATCGTAATAACCATGCCAGTATGTTTTCTTGGTCCAAAATCGTATCTTCTTTTAAGCAAGCACATGTAGCAATACATATATTCGACAGTAATTGAATACGAAGGTGCATGTGATTGAGGGTCTTTCTTTATGCGTTCACAGGATTCAGCCCTCGTGGGGAGAGGGGTGGCCGAGGAGGTTTTCGTGGAAGCTCCGGTGATCGCGGTGGAAGAGGGGGCTTCGGTGCTCGTGGTGGAAGAGGAGGCGGCTTTGGCGACCGTGGACGTGGTGGCTTTAGAGGAGGAAGAGGTAAACATGTTGTGAATGACGATAAACCAAAAGTCCAACAGTTACACCATTAAATAATCTTTTGTCATGCTTGTCACCACTGAATATTGGCAAAGAACATGGCATGCTCACTGATATATTTTTCTTCTTTTCCCATAGGTGGAAGTTTCAGGTCACCGGAAGGAGGTGGATTCAGAGGGAGGGGTGGTGGCAGAGGTGCACCGAGAGGGAGAGGTGGTGCAAGAGGTGGATTTGGGGCAGGAAGGAAGGTTATTGTCGAGCCCCACAGGCACGAAGGTGAGCACATGGCTTTTTGTACCAAGATCAGACGTCTACCCCAAATCCTAAAGTCTACCCCAAAGTTTTGTATCTTGAAAGACTGAAGAGGGATGAAATATAACAAATGTTTTGTACTCTGTTCCCATCAGGAGTGTTTATCTGCAGAGGTAAAGAAGATGCTCTGGTGACCAAAAACATGGCGGTCGGAGAATCGGTTTATGGCGAAAAGAGGATGAGTGTTGAGGTAAAGCCTTTGCTGGCCAATTTGTTGTTCAAAATGCTGCTATATTTGTCAATATTCAAGCAATTTCCAAAATGATAACCGTTACACTTGTGTCAGTGTGGAGGTTCTATCATTGCTTACTCGGGGTGATTAAGTATATTGTTGCTGGTCCAAGATACCCTCTCCTCCCAGCTGCCGTGCTGGAGTGGGACTGAAAGTGTTTTGGTAGATGACTGTCTCTTCTCCACTGTGACTGGGCCCCACAATCCCTACTTGCAACTTGTATGCAGACAACAAGCTTTAAACAGTATACATGTTGCCAACTGGTTTTATGAAGGGTGCAAGTATTTTGTCACTACAGTGTTTTATTTGTGGTTTTGTGATTTGTTGAAAAATAAAACACCGTCCTGTCCTGTTGAAACCGTTTTTAACTCGAATTGTGTTACGTTTCAGGAAGGGGAGACGAAGATTGAGTACCGTGCATGGAATCCGTTCCGCTCCAAGCTGGCAGCAGCCATACTGGGAGGTGTCGACCAGATTCACATCAAACCAGGGTCGAAGGTTATGTACCTCGGAGCAGCCTCAGGGACTACGGTGTCCCATGTTTCTGACATTGTTGGACCAGTAAGTTCTTAATTTATTTGACTTTTAAACACATTTTGCACAGATGATGCCCCACAAAAATATATCTACCGTGCCGTCCTAGATGACCCAGTGTTTAAGTGTAGTTTCTGTAGCAGTGCAACTGTCGCAGGTTAAAAAGGCCAAACTAAATGTGTTGCCAGGGCATTGGTAAGTGAGACGTGTGTTTGTGTTAACAGGAAGGGCTGGTTTATGCTGTCGAGTTTTCCCATCGATCGGGCCGTGATCTCTTAAACGTGGCAAAGAAAAGAACAAACATTATTCCTATTATTGAGGATGCCCGTCACCCGCACAAGTACCGCATGCTTGTTGGTAAGTAACGACCTGCTTAAAAGGGAGGGAGGTAAAAGAATTTCATTTCCACTATAGGTCTAATATTGATGGCTAAGGTTGAGTAATGCCAACATAATAATAATCAAACCCCTTTATTTTCATGACATTTGATTGTATCATAAATGTGTACTTGTGTCTAGAATGGTGTGTCCATAAAATGTTTTTCTTGTTTTTCTTAGGTATGGTTGATGTCATTTTTGCTGATGTTGCCCAGCCTGACCAAACCAGGATTGTTGCACTGAACGCTCACAACTTCCTGAAGAACGGCGGACACTTTGTCATCTCCATTAAGGTATGACGTTTTGGGATGCGCCATTGTTTTGAAATTCTACAGCGCCTTGCTTCATCAATAACTTAAACACCCTCCCAATAGTTTTTGGGGAGTGGATTTCAATGGGCTATTTGTGACAACGCAGTATCAGGGAATGAGGTTTAAATCTGCAGTGTAGTTCAAGGTGACAACTGTTTCAAACGGTGTATAGTACAGTGAAATTAACCATGCACTGTTTTTCCCTTTCAGGCAAACTGCATTGACTCGACAGCAGCCCCAGAAGCAGTGTTTGCATCCGAAGTAAAAAAGATGGGTGCTGAGAACATGAAGCCACAAGAACAGCTCACGCTGGAACCCTATGAGAGAGACCACGCTGTAGTTGTAGGCATTTACAGGTAAGAACATTTAGATCTAATGACTTCACACCTCATGGTACTGATGCATGCATAGTTTTACTCTTGATATGAGAAATTAGAACTTTAGGCAATTGTCTATTTAAGAAGGTTACTATCTGTATCCGTCTCCACTATGAACCGGTCCTCATGCTATATTTCTCTCTTCCCCACAGACCACCTCCCAAAGCGAAGAAATGAGCCTTGGAGAGCATTGCCAAACGCTAAACAGACTTTGAAACTTCCATCCGTTTCCCCAGGCATCATAGTGCCAGAATCCTCTTCAGTTCTTCTGCACATTTATCTTGTCCATTAGAAAAGCAGCTAATCCAATGTTTTCAAGCATCCTGACATCAACTTGTGGAGAATATTTTTCCTTTTGCTCATGATTACGTTGATTTAACAAGCTGGGGGACAACGTTGATTTCAGGACAGAATACAGTCGTAGGCTTACTTTGGCTTTTTCTTTTCTCTGCTTTCTCTTGTGATATTATTGTATTGTTTGATACTGTGCCACACATTTATCCTTATTGTCAGGAATTCTTAATTCTAGAGGTCCATGACTTTGTAAAGTTGCAGAAATGTTGCTCATTCTGTTTTTGGCATCTAGAGTATAGCCTGTAGAAACTTTTTGAATCAATGTCATTGAAAGTAAAACCAATTTCTGTAATTTTGTAAACCGTTATCAAATTTTGGTTGAAACAAGAAGTTAAAAGTAAGAATATTAAGATATGCAGGTTGTTTGAATTTTTTTTAATAAAATTCTTAATAATACCACTACATGCTTTACTTCTTGCCTGATCTTTATAATCATGTTACTTGCATACACTTTGAAGGTGAGTGTATTTGCTTTTTTTAATGGCATTTGTGGGTACTAGCCAGCTTTCAAATTGGACTACAGACCAATGTGCCTGAGGTTCTTGGTGGCAGTGGCCGTCCTAAATTAAGCTCTTCACCAGATGCCACCTGTTGAATCAAAATTTAGGTGCATCATAAGTCTGCTTCTTGGCTCCGAATGTTTTCAGATCACCCAGCCGTTAGTTGCGAATCAGATGGTCTCACAAGGCTGTACCCATAGTGATACATGGGTCCAGTGTTACCCCAAGTGGAAGCCCTTCTTGACCTGTTGGTCGGAAGTCCATGCACAGTTTAAAGGTCGGTACTGATGCCTGATGTTTGGGAGCTGCCTTGGAGGGGACGACTACTGAATGGCTGCCTCTTGGGTTGGGTGTACTGATGTGGCGATTGCATTCTCTGACCAGTAGGCAAAGCGGATCGGATCCCATTTAAAAGACTGTTTAATCTGCAACTGGACCAGCTTCTCTAAGCACAATGGTGGGTGTGGGTACAGCATAGTCCTGCAGCATTACTTGGATGGGATAGGGTTTGATTTGTAAGATGTTGGAGCTAATTTCATTAAATTGTGACCTGTCAGGATATTAAACTCAGCCTGTTAAAGCCTTGTTCACATCCCCAAGTAATAAGTAAATACGTCCCAATAATCAGAATAGTGTAAATATGAAAATTGACATAACATGTCAAATCAAAGGTAGTGAAGGACCAGATTCTTCTTGCAACATGTGGTTCATGGGCTTACACAATCAATGTAATTGTTCTACCACATCCTTGCAAAAATAAGCATTCCGATTCATAGGTTAGTAGACATGTACATGGTCCAGATGGTTAAAGAGATCTGTACATGGTACAGATCTGTCATGTTGATGTTAAGGAGGTCTGTACATGGTCCAGCTCTGTCATATGGTTAAATAACCCCATGCCAGAAAGCCTTACTGTTGCATTGTTTTATCCGAAAGGATTTCAATGTAAGGTGGGCAGTGGCGACCATACAGGCCTACTTGCTGTGTTTATATAATATTGTCCCATAAGCAAGTAATTTGTAAGGTCCTCTTTCAGAGGTCATACACCTTTCTTAAATATATAGGAACTTTATTACAGGCAGATGTTAAACATTCACTGCACTTTGTGTGGAATCCTTTAGTTTTGCTGTTTCAAAGTGTCAATTGTTGGTACACAAATGGACTACCAGAAATTGTTTTAACCCATCACCACTGGCACTGATACTTAAGAATATCTTGAAAATGTCCTGTGAGAATCACTGCACACACGCACGCCCGCGTGCGCGTGCACACAGACTAACACATTCTACCTCTCTCTCTGATCAGATGAAAACCACTATAGACTTCGTGTCCATCCTATATACCAGCATCAATGATTGGCTTGTCTTAAATTGCTGTCTCTAATCCGTACCCTCAAAGGAAAAGTGCGGCCATCATATCTGATGTCCATTGGCTGGTAGATCACGGATTATAGTTCGATCGTTTTGATTGCAATATGACTAGCTGGCAAAATAACACAAAATGCCATATCACTCTTTCATCATGAACAAATTAACAAAGACATGATTGGCACTTAAAGCTGGGTTGGCTCATAATAGCCTATACTCGCCGAGCATTGATATTATTCAACTTAACGCTTTGCATCCCCGCCAGCACATATGTATAATTAAACCAGAGTACCAAGAAGTATTCTACGTGGATTCATGCACGGAAAGAATATGCTACCGATTTGAGGAACACCCATTCGTGAACGTCGGGCTGCACCATCACTCGTTTAATGGAATGGGGAAAAAACATGGATAAACGCGGCCTAACGCTAGTTTGGATCGTACAATACGCATATGTGCACACGTTAACCCAAACGAGCGTTCATTGAAGATACATTTGTTTCTATTCAATACATTGTTGGTTAATTGATTGCCATGTTGACATATACCCAGCTGAACGCTTCCGTCATAGCCTGACATCGATTTGTTTGGGCGGCCATTTTGTGGGGAAATCATTAAGGGAGCGCGCGGGCCCGTACCGTTCTGACGGGAGCGCGCATATCGTGCAGCCCCTCTCCTGTTCTATGTGGCGGAGATTAACTGAACTGGGGGTGCTGTAACCAGGAGACGTTGATATCTTTGACCGTGCCTCGGTAATTCTGTTAAGACTTGGATGGTGCGTTTATTGTCCAGCGGCCTCTCTACTCGCCGTTGGCCGCCCATCAGGCTGCAGTGGGCGGACGTCTCCGCCAAATGCGAATGCCAGCGTTTTAGTCAGCTAGCGTGCTAGCTTGCAGCTAGCTAGTGTTAGCTCCTCGCCCTTTAAATTCATACGAACTGCTGGTGAGCTTGTCAACGTTGCTGGCGTCCGCCATAGATGTCACCTACTATTTTTCTACACTCAAGATAAACACTTGTCAAAGAAAGTACCGAATACAAGAAACGGAAGAGTTCACTGCTGGATGTTCATGATTATGGTAGCGGGCTGTCATCCCGCCCTACACCGCGGCTAGGCTGCACTGCGCCGGGGACCAGCCCCCTTCCACCGCTCGCTGTATAAGCTGCTACTGTATGAGTAAAAACATTTTGGACGTCCCGGACCGATGTGATTTGAAACCTATCGCTACTATAACGACTCTGCAATTCTGTTGGAATTTCTGCTTCAGAGGAGGGACGACAAACCCTCGGAAGGGGTTAGGTTCGTGAGGAAGGAGGGAGTGAGAGAGGGGTTCCGAACATGGCCGCTTCAGGGAACTTGGTTCGACACACCGCCTGAGGTAAAGCAAATTAGCCGGGTTGGCATGCTCTTATTGCTATCCTTCTGTTGCCCATGTGTCATTTGTATTAATATGTGTGAAGCAATTCATGTTACATGGTCCAAATGTTCGCTAGCTTCACTGCCCATTTTCCTCGTTGTCAGTGTTAAAAGTCCCGATGGCCCAAAATCTTAGGCCAGTACTGATCGGTCAGCCATACTTCATATATTGGGGCCGGAGGATGTAGATTCTCC
>JAOPUD010000009.1:19246600-19276782 GCA_027122715.1 Trisopterus minutus
TGTGTGTGTGTGTGTGTGTGTGTGTGTGTGTGTGTGTGTGTGTGTGTGTGTGTGTGTGTGTGTGTGTGTGTGTATAAATATTTTGTATGAGCGTTAGTATGTTATAGTAGGGGTGTGTATGTGTAGAGTGTAACCAGCAAAACTTGTCGGTGGAGTCGACACAGCCTGGGCCGGAAACCAGAAACTGCAAGGGGCGGAGTTACATCTGGTTTCCTGTTTAGTTACGGAGCTATTCTATTGAAGAAATTAAATTGTTTATCAGACCAATCGTGGGCAAAGTGAGTCAAAAACGGTTGAGTAAGGATCCTAGTCCTTTCACTTGGGATTCTCACTGATTTGAAAATCATTCGACATATACATGAAATCATTGCTATATTAGCCTACTGCTCATTTGTTTGTTAGATGGTAGGATACTTTTAACATCTACCCACTAATCTGTAGGATATGTTTTTCACATACACAGAAGCACCAAAACACAAGCCATAGTCATGTAAATATGACCATATGAGATGCCATTGTACATGTCCAAGAAATGCAAGATGAGCTTATAGATGTGGTGAACAGACAATTGAGTTAAGTTTGCTGTAATTAATTTACAAAAAATGTATTGACATGCAGTAATCTAATAATAATAGCGGTAGATTTGCTGTTGCAATGGAAGTCACGTTATTGGTTTTATTTTATTTGTTAAATATGACTTCTCTACAAACTTGTAGTGTTGCATTTTTATATCAAAGATGACCTCAAAGTGTAACTACTGCACTCCTATTTTTTTCGTAACCTTGTCTGGGATAAGTGAAGACAACTGGCAGAAGTAGTAGCTTAACACAACTATATTTTGGGAGGAATTCCGTTATATATGTTGTATGATGCAGTACCAGTCAAATGTTTAACAAAAAAACCTCCTTGGTTGTTATTTGCAACATACAAAATGTAGAATGTAATTTTTTTATTTTTAGTTATTTTTAAATTGTATACTTTTGCTCTAAGACTATTGACGAAACACAAGCAATTTGCCTTATTGTTCTTGGAGAGCTGGTATTCAGGAAGTAAGGGTTTGTGTTTGTGCACGAAGACTAGATGTTTGAGCTCACAGGTGTGCATGTTTTTGTCTGAGAATGGACTATATTGTGTGAACGTCAAGCTGTGCATGTATGCCTGTTACAAGCAAGTACCATTCTAGATTCAGAAATTTGTGAATTTGTATTCTCAGGATTGTGAATCTCAGGATTGACTTGTGTTTATAATATGGCAATAACAATATATTTTACAGCTGTGAATGATGTCCCTTTGGCCAACTGTTGGTAGTCCACTCAACAACCCTATGTGCTGGGCCATCAGCACAATGTACATAGCAGTACATTGCAGTAATGTTACAACACTGTAAATATTCCAAAATAGTTGGATGCCATTATCTAGCAATGTCCGCCTGGTCAATTAGGAGTTCTCTTTTCGCTATCTAATTTGCATGTTTTTTTCTGCTAACAAGCAGAAAAACCCAGGAAGTGCAGTTTTATGTTAAGGCCAGAAAGTATGATATATAATATCTTGCAATTTGTCAACCTTGTTGGCGCCATACGTTAGGACATAGAGATCTCAATGAAATAGATTCCAAGAACACTCTTGCCACACTCTAGTCAGAATAGCACTTGAGATGTAGAACAGGTTTTTTTGTCCTGCACCCTAAACCATTCTGTTTTTACCTGACATAAGCAGCCTCTGCTTGATATTCTGTCACAATATTATATGGACAATATTACATTTGAAATAATGAAACAATTATATTAAAAGGTATTTAGTGGTAAGCTCTAAATATCTATACTTAGAAATATGACTAGTACAACCACGGAGCTAAGATTTGAGAGTTGTAACCAGAAAGCTGGATGGACAGAGTTTGAAACCAAATAACCCAAATAATGACCCCTCCCTCTCTGCCCCTTACCTATCACTTCCATTGGGAAGTGTTTTATTTCACACACCTGTGATTGATAGGCAACATCTTCCACCACAGGAAGATAGAGCAAGTCCAAGGGACATCCTGAGTAAATCACATTCACATATTGTTTCATTCCCTTTCCATGTCTTTATATTTTAAGTCCTTTACTTACTCTTCAACATGGCATTTTGCAGCATTGTTAACAGGTTAGTCCCAGTGGCCCGTTTGCTCGTTTTTTTTGCTTAGCCATTATGAAGATCTAGTTACCAAGGTGAAAAGCTTTCAGTTACACGTTATGTACAAAAGTAGTGTGCACGTTAATTAACTTTGGCTAAAGACTTCATAGTTTATCCAGATTTGTCCATGCAGATGTTAGGAATGGCATGGTGTTAGTCATTACCTTTGGCTATGTTACTAACTTTTGTGACAAACCCTTCGTTTTTTTAAAGAACATGCTTTGGTTTATGTATTGACTCTTCACAGGTGATACTAGGGCAAACAAGGAAAGAAGGAACTTAATTAAGGCCTTTGTACAGGGATTACTGAGAAGAAAGTTTAATTTAAAGTGGATCTGGTGAAAACCTGACCAGCAATATAGGCCAACCATTAAATACAAAGAGAGTCTACCAGAGGTAGTAGTAGTTTTGGATGTTAAAGTGGGCGGGACATGCTCAAACAGGGTCGTCACATATACAGCTTAGCTTGTTTTGATTTGCAACATTGAAGAAGCATTTTTTTATCCCTGTTGTCATCGTGGTCCCTGCCAATTGGCTTGCCAGGTGGCAGCTAGGTTTAAAGTTCAGCAGTAGACCACACACCTGTTACTACCTTCATCTCAGCAGACAAAAAACACCAAAAATGGTTACATACCTTGATGTAACGCATAGTTACCTAGTCTTTGTTATACAATGAAGGTCATTGAAACTTGTTTCCTCTTACCAGTTTTTTATGCATTTATATTATTCACACAACACCACAAATATTTTATTACTCATCACCACCCATTCAAACACAAAAATATAAGCTAATTCTAGTATTTGAAATTTGTGATTAATCACAATCTGTTATGTGATTAATTCTAAACATTTTAATCATTCGACAGCCCTAATTTGTTTATATATTAGATCTGTGGAAAATACAGTGCCTGTTTATTGTTGTTATTGTTTGATAATTATGCTTAGACTTATTACACAGACAACATATTATTCAGACTACTTCTATTAAATGATTACCAGTTTGTTTCCTCTGCCTCCATGATCTTCAAGAACAAATTCTCCTCAACCGTTGAGTTTGAACTAAAAATCTTGGTTGCGAGATGATCATTTACAATATTGTGTTTTTTTTACCTTGGTGCTCAGAACTAGTCACGTTTGCTGCAGTTTTAGGTTCATTTGCAGCAGAAAAGAAACTAGGGCCACCAAAATGGAAATATTTAGCTCTGTGAGCATTGATATTCTCCATAGTGGGCCTCAAGCATACGTAGAATTGTGGAAAACCGTTCTCTAATCTCTAACTATGTGCAGTTAGAAAAAGGTAGTAGACTCCCAGCTTTGCTACACACAATTAACAGTCAGTCTTAGAAGCACACCATGGACACAACACAGCTACCACCAGAGTCCACATAACCACATGGTCAAATAGGATATGTCCAGCAATTATAACTAAAATAAATGGTTGAAATGTGTGCGGAAAGACTTTTTTGGTTTATGTTTGTGTGTGTGTGTTCATGTTGCTTTGTTAATGTTGTGCTATGATGCTTCTGCCATTGACCATAGGGAGTGCTACGCTCTTGACCTGCTACTATTCTGTTACTCTTGTGGACTTTGGATGTGTAATTCTTCAGTAGATATCTGAAGATATATAAATCCAGTGGACGTACCTACACAAAATGAAAGGCTTGGAATAAGAAATACATGACGTTTCTTCCTCTATACTACATTATGTTTTATAATTACAACAGAGAATGAGGGTGATTATAACCAAGCGCACATGAGAAACAAAAGCTCTTTGCCATCATGCCATCAGTATTTTGTCACATTACATTACATGGCTTTTATCTTATGTTTATGTCACTGTCCAATGACAATCAAGGAAATTATCGTTAATAGACAATGTTTAGTTTAAAATATATCATATTTTGACTAGATAGAAATAGACTTAATACTATTATAACAGTATAGATACTTTGGACAGGCTTTTTCTTGAATTGTATTAACCAGTAAGTTGTGTTAAATGTTTTGAAGAAAATCAATAACACAAAGTCCTTTTGTATTTATTAAGGGATTTATAAGTATTATGAACCCATGCTGAACTATGAACAGAGTACTAGCTTACTGCTCTATGTTTGGTTGATAGAGGGAGATAGAGCCAGCCCTAACTATTACTGCAGGCTGGTAGAGGAGAAGAAAAGAAGAGAGAAGTAAATAGCAATACAGACAGAGAGGGGCTGGTTGCTGAGAAAGCACAGCGTTTTATTTATAGAGCACTGGCCAGCCAGCCCTTGGATACTAACATCCAATCAGCTCAGACTGAGGGAGGGGGGCCTTGGCCAATGGTATTGCGGAAAAGGGGGTTGTCAGAGTGAGGAAGTGCTCTGAGTGCTTCTTGGCTTCTTAAAGGGACGGAGGCACTTATTTCAGTGCCAGGCAGATATACTAGCACTCTCTCTTTGATCAAACTCTCCCTCTCTCTCTACGTCATCTCTCTTTTCAGGGCAGAACTTACTGCCTCATAACAACAGTGTTCTCAGACAGAGTGACTAGCCCCTACTCCAGTTTCCGTTTCCCCTCTGTGATCATCCCTAATAAGGACAGGCAAATAGACAACAGCAACATAACCTTATTGCTCAGACATTAGTAATGTTACTCATAGCGCTACATAAACCATCATTCTGACTTAAGCAATCTATACAATTTGTGTTATAATACTTTACTGAAATACAACCATCCTATATTATATTAACATTGAACATGTGAAAATTACATGATTTATCAAATATGGTAATCTGTTTATCTGAACATTGCTGCTTTTTCTAATTAATAGTTTAAAGTTTTACTTGGTTGTTCAACCGTACTAATTGTCAAAATGAATGCCACAGCCCCCCCCACAATCAACTGATTTTTAACTTTCTGATTCAGAGGAGGAAAGGAAGGAAGAGAGGAAAATGCTCTGTCTCATACGTTTTGGGATTCAGCAATACTTGCTGACTTGACAACATCATATATTAACACCACACCGGCACCAACTATTTCCGTTTTACATTTGAGAAACATTGAACATGTTTTTCACGTTTGTGTAACTGTAACTGAGACTTGCATGTGTTTTATATCTGTAGGAGAGAGGAATATACCGATTTTGTGAAGCTGAGGATTGTCCATTCATTTTTGACATTTAGCATTTTTGTATTTATCATGATTTCCATCTTAAAAATTGCAATTTCTCTAACATACAAATTAAACACCCATATTGACTTAATGCTGACATGGACTAATACAGATTTCTTATTTTTCACCGGAAACTAGCTCAACAGAGTTTCTAGTTCTCTGGTACTAGTACATGTTGTGTATTCCCACTATAAATTTCCATTATAAATGCAAAACCATAAGCCATTCACAAAGGCCTACATCAAGATCGTCTCTTGATTTTAAATTGGCACAAGGCCTGTCACCTCTAGAACATCTTGTACATTGAAAACAAGCCATTGCTAATGCTGGCAATGAACCTTTCACAGTTAAACATTTGTTACCTTGAGGAGCAGGTGGGATTCATTCAGACTTTGGCCCCTTTTTATTTTCTTTGGAAAAAAATTTGAGGGGCAATGTTGAGGAACAGTCCTATAACGGTCCCTAAATTTCTACAAAGTGAAGTCGAATAACTGAGAACAATGTATGTGTAGACAAAGGAAATCCAAGCAGGAATTGAGTGTGTAGAACAAAACGTTATTTGTGTGGATTTGTAAAGGTAAACTCACAGGTCATGGACCGGCTATTTGCTCAATTGTTCAAATAGGATGAACTAGGCTCGCTTGTTTATCTGCTATTTGCTTGCTGGTTCATTTAGGGTAGAAATCATGGACTGGTGGAAATGTGGTTAGACCTGAACTACCTAGTTGTGTCCACACACTGGGGTCAGAAATCGTTTATATTTTGGAAGAAATCGTTTATATTTTGTTGTGATTTCACTGGAACTATGGTTGCCATGAAGTATATTAACTATGGGTTAGCGCAAATGCATCTTAAACCTTTTGAGGAATAAACATCTTTTTTATTCCTTCAGTAATTTAAATTTTATAGTTTACATTGAAATGGTTAAGAATTTAAGAAATCCCCATCTGTTCAAATAACAAACAGAGTTTAATGCATTTGGTGTATTTCAACACTGTGTTGAAGATGCTAATTTTCTCCACTCAAGCAAAGCAATGTTTAGCAAAGCATTGTTGTGTGCACACATATGCAGTTTGGGAATCAAACTGCTAACCCTGGCGGCGCTAATACCATGCTTTACCGGTTGACCTAGACAAGAAAGACCATGAACAGCATACGGAATGCATATTGAATTGAGGGAAAATAACACAATGACCACAATGCTCTCCTTTGTGGCTGGCAGCCCTAGAGGCCAACTGGTCCATGCACAATATTAATTACAGAACCTCTGCTAATGCCATATCAATCCTATGTCTTCCCTCTCCAGGTGGAAGCAGCTCAGGATGTCCCCCCACCACCTCCTCCTCCTCCTCCTCCGCTGCCCAGGGCTTCTCCCCTGCTGAGCCAGCCATGACAAGCCAGCACACACACGCACATCCCTCCTTCAGCTCCATTCACTCCATGGCCGAGCAGCAGCAGGTAACGTAGCCAGGCCATGGGCGCATCTATTGATTGGTTCATGACCCACCTGGTTAAGTTAGTGGAGCCACGGGGCGCCCTGGTGGCTCACTGGGGAGAGCGCGTACCATTAAGGCCCAGTCCTTACCACAGCCACTCTGGTTCGATTCCTGCCCGTCGTCCTATGCTGCATGTCTTCCCCTCTCACTCTATAATAAAATGTATAAAACCTTCAAATCAAAAAAAAAAAAAAAGTTAGAAGGGCTAGAAAATTCTAATCAGATGAGAACATTTCTTAACCCTTTTAAACCCAACGTAAATACCGATCTAGACCTGCACCCATCAGAGTTTGGACCCTAGAGCCCGTTTCTCACCGCTCACGTTTTAGGTTTTTGTGTTTTTAAAACTTTATTTTCTTATTTCACCAAAACAAATCGCTGATCAATTTTAATAATTGATCAAATAGCAAAACTCATTCTTGGCTGCGTGTGCTTTGTTTTCGGCCCTCCTCATTGGTCAGATTCAGGCCCACTCATTATAGACAGAGCTTCAGTGTAAGTTTTCAAAGATGCACAGCCTCGGCAATTTAGGGACCACTTCAAGTTATCCCTTAACAAAGGTGATTGAGCAAGGTTTTGTTGAAATTGCACAGCAGTTTCGTGTTGCTTGAAAGGCAACGTGGAGCAATGTATTCTAAAAGTGGTACAGGTTGGCTCCAGAATAGCACAGAGATAATTGTGGAGTACTGATGGGATCCGGTGCTTGGTGGGAGCAGGCCAGATGCAGGTAGTTACAGCTGGAGTGCCGGCCTCTGTCGTCGGGCATCCCACTTCGACAATACTGCAACTCTACCAAATTGGATAATAGATAAGTGAAGTACAACAATTCAGGCAGAGCTCAAAATAACATCTGTGGTCGAAGCGGTCTGCCTAGTCCGGGACGTAACCTCAACACCTCCAACAGTGCTAATCGTCATAGTCGCACCCATCTCAGAGTTGCAGAAAGATTTGAAGTCCCAATTTTTATTGATCCGGACGTTCAAAGCAGTATAACACAAGAGAGACACAGTTAGGGTCCGGTAGCGGGCTTGTCGGGCTTCTGATTCAAACACGACAGGATTATCTACAGGTCAACTCCTTAACTTATTTGTTTGCCTTTTTGACCATTAGTCTCCAATTGTTTCAGTTAAATACATAAGAATGTGGGTTGCGGCAATGTCATAATTATGCTTGTTCCAGGCACCGATTCTTTTTAAAGCAACCCATAGGTATTGATAATTGATCGATAATTGGCATGAACCTCAATCAAGTTTTCTTCCTGTAAGGTGCCCACTGAGTCCCTTTTTAAGTGTCTCTGTTCAGTATGACACAGGCCTAATGTGTTTGAACAAACCCCGCTACATTCCCTTATGCAGCCCGGCCATTAGGGTGAACCTTGATCCTCTTCAAGTCTGCTAAGGCCTCAATGGTTTAGAGCTGATATCAGGGTTCGATATCTCAATTTGACTGGCATTCCACTGAGACCCATCACTTGCCAAGTGGGGAATATTCCCCCTAAAGTACTTTTTCCTTTTTAAAATTAATATATTATAATCAAATACTTGATTTGGGGAATTCAATCATTTGCATTCAGATATCTAACTTGCAAATATATAAAACATGTTTATACCATACGTATATATGTTCAATGGAGTAGCAAATCAATCATTGACATTTGTGATTATGTTTTAGTGTAAAGACAGAATTTGCAATCAAATACAGCCTTTGTGAGAGAGTGTATGAGATTACATAAATCTCATGCGCTCTCCAGCCTATAATATGTAAACGCGTTTGACTGCGTCCCAACCGTAAGTGACCATAAGACAACTGCCTTTGTCTTATGTAAGCAGCTGCCTCATTAGGCAGCATTGGGTTTTGCAGGCATTTTGAAAATCAAACCATTTAAGATGCTTTAATGTGATGGGTTGCTAGTGGGAACGCTAACCTGCTCAATGTCCGACCTGGCCGTGTCTGAGAGCAACAAATAAAGATTTATTGAGAAGTGTATACTGTAAAGTTGACACGGAGGACATCTGGCAAGACGTTTTATACTCCCGAGGCAACTAGCCACTAGGAGGATTTATTAGCTCAGGGGAAAAAAATGGATCATCCCTCAACCATTTATATCCCCAGCAGAAACTACAGACGTTCATTTTAACAACTACTTTCACAGTTGTAATCGCCAGTACAGAATGAATACAAAACAAAGTGTCGATTGGTGCCTAGTTGAGCTTCCTCTTGCTGATAACCACTAACCACTGTTCTTCTGCAGGCGCTGTCTGATATGACCATACTCCAGCGGAGGATCCCACCTAGTTTTAGAGACCCAGCCAGCGCTCCATTAAGGAAACTTTCCGTTGACCTAATTAAGACTTACAAGCACATCAATGAGGTAGGACACATGTACTGCTCGGTGGAATGGATGATGAACAGATTTAGTCTTTTCTTGAAATGTGTAAAGTATGTTATTATATCTGACAAAGGTGATAAATGTGTAACTAGACAGACCATAAGTAAAAAATAAAGGTCTGATCATTTTTTTTTTTTTTTTTATGAAAGCGCTGTATTGTTTGTAATGAAGTAAAATGTTCTGACCATCCAATACTTTTGGATGGTGATTGGATGTAACTCCTCGCTTGGTCTATCCTGGTCTTGTTATGCTCTGTGTAAATTAAAGAATGACGTCACTCGAAGCAAGGTAACCATAGGGACCCAACATGAATCTATAAACATTGGTTATTATTTATAAAATTTGAAATGCAGCAAACCCTTCCTTAAAGGAGAGTGTGACAGTCATGTGGACCGGTTCTTCAGCTGGTCTTTCTTCATGTCATCCACTGATGGTTCAGTTCAGAACTCAAGTCCCACTTGGTGCTGTTAACCCTTTAGGGCTTCCAAAGGATGCGGCCCGAGGTTTGTGCAGGATGGGTCCACAAGAGTTACTTTCCTGTCGCTGGGATAAATAAAGATGGATCAATAGAGTGTATTCTTGACAAACCAAGCGAGTGTCATTGTGACATCCCATATCCCAGATATACAGATGTGATGTGTCTGCCCCCACTCCATCCAGGTGTACTATACCAAGAAGAAGAGGCGAGCCCAGCAGGTTCCCCCAGAGGACAGCAGCACTAAGAAGGAGCGGAAAGTCTACAATGATGGCTATGATGACGACAACTACGATTACATTGTCAAGAATGGAGAGAAGTGGCTGGACCGCTATGAGATAGACTCACTCATCGGCAAGGGCTCCTTTGGACAGGTGAAGGAAGAGGAGTTGACTGTTGGATCAGAGAAATGGCCTCATTCTTACAACTAGTCTGTGTTATTTGGTTTTCCATGCATCAGGCAAAGCAAAGCACATGTATTCAACACAAATCTTTAGCAAAAATGCTCTGGGCATCGCACACTGAAGGATGTAACGGATGGGATGAATGAACACGCCATTTTGACAATATAATAATAATGACAATATTTGTATGAGGTAAATTGAGACTCTGAGATGGGAGATGTGGCCACACACGTTATCCCCATGATGTTGAAAATATGAATCTTTACTACTATCTGTGGCATTGGCTGGTTAGAGAAGTTTTATTATAGATTTAATACCCTTTTGGGAAAATATGTTTACAGCCAACAAAGGGTTGGGTAGGGACTGTCATAACTTTCCTTTCAGGGTAAATTATCAAAGTTGATGGGTGGTACTACGTATCTCTTCGGCAATATTATGGCCTCAACAGGTAGTTCCATTGTCCATGTACCGACTGTCTGCAGTGACTCTACAACTATAAATAGAACAAAGAACCCTACTCTTATAAAGTTTAACGGTAATACGTGATACATATGATAAACATTTCCTGGAAAATGTATAATTTCCTTTTACACATTTGTCATTGCATACAATTAAAGAAATCGGTTGTAGGATCCACATATGTCTCTTGTGTAAATGGTCATTGTGATAAAACAGACTATTCTGTAAGGTTGTTTTTCAACTAGTACTTGGTTATGTTATCTATGAGGACAAAACACCCATTGTTCTCACTTAGAATATAAAAATATGAGTAATGTGAGACAAGTAAAGGTAAAGCATTATTATTCATTATGCATATGTGCTCACTGGGAACAAAACTAATCTGAAATGGACACCTGTGATTGCGATCTTGATAAATGTAGTATTTTAATATTTTTCCTTCTTCCAGGTGGTGAAGGCCTACGACCACCATGAGCAGGAATGGGTGGCGATTAAGATCATAAAGAATAAGAAGGCCTTTTTAAACCAGGCACAGATTGAGCTCCGACTGCTGGAGCTCATGAACAAGCACGACACTGAGATGAAATATTACATAGGTAAGCACCGATAACGTCCAAAGCGTTGTCACGCGAGATGGCATCATCGGACTGTCTTAGGTGCTTGCATTCATCCAAAGCACTCTGTCATCACAGATTAATTATAGCAGACATTTACTCCCAGCATAGTGGGCTCTGGTCAGTTTGTTTGTCCGAGTTGGCAACAGTAACTACGAGGGGGGGATAGGTGAATTACAACAGCTATCGTAGTGCTAGCTGTCTTATTTTAAGATGGGTGATGCCATTGGAATTGAGGTCTCGCTCTTATTCCCACATCTCAACTGACCATTGTTTTCCTCTGACTTCTCCTTCTCTCTAGTTCACCTGAAGCGTCACTTTATGTTCAGAAACCATCTATGTTTGGTGTTTGAGTTATTAAGTTACAACTTGTATGATCTCCTGAGGAACACAAACTTCAGGGGAGTATCCCTCAACCTGACCAGGAAATTTGCACAGCAGCTCTGCACAGGTATGTGAACCCACAAACTCACGCTCGTACTCACTTACTCAATCACTCGCACACTCATACTTGCTGATGCTTTTCTATTCCATATTGTTGCCTTTTTATATGTGAAAATCAGAATTATGTATTTTTGATTCCTAACATAATATATAAGGAAGACAATACCACCTGGTATTTTAATAGAGTGGGACTTGGGTTCTATGATACAAACAATAACGTCTTGTTACATGCCTGTATCACAGAGAGCCAACTATGTTCTTGACCTGAAGATGGCAGCAAACTCTCATGTCCACTTGTTGGAGAATACAATTCTGAGCAAGAGTTCATTGTTAGAATATAAAATAAATACACATGATCTAAATAAGAAGGGTCTTTTCAGTTGTCAGTTACCAACCTTGATGGATTTAGCAGGAACAAAAGCAATTCAAAATATATTACAAAAGCCATAATTGATATCTTATAGATAAAATTATTAATCAAGGAAAATAGTGAGCAGTGACAAATAAAATATTTGACAACATTTGATTGTTTTATTAGGAATTTTGCAAAATATATTAAAGACAATATGTAATTAATAATGAAAAGTGATATGCTTATCTATGTATCTTTTGTTTTGATCTACAGCATTATTGTTCCTGGCCACACCAGAGCTGTCAATCATCCACTGCGATCTGAAACCAGAGAATATCTTGTTATGTAACCCCAAACGATCCGCCATCAAGATTGTCGACTTCGGATCCTCCTGCCAGCTCGGACAGAGGGTGAGCAATACATATCCCGCAGCCCTGCACACACACCAATCTAAAAATACATACACAATACATACATCTGAGACGGGAGCAAAATTAGCCTAAAAACAAGCTCCTGGTGACGTTGGCCCAACCTAAGCAGGCACACATGTCACACCATTCCCCACACGCTGTCGCACTCCTCTGGCTCCCTGGAACAGCACGCATCAAACTCTGTGTTCAGGGGAGTGACAGAATCCAAACTCACCTGCATCACATCTGTCATCCACTTCCACGCATGGAACTCACTCATCGTCCACACTCGATTCACGCGGCCCATCCAGTCCACAGGCCTCTTCCACTCCTCTGACGCCCCCCTGTCCTCTGCCTCTGTCCTCTGCAGATCTACCAGTACATCCAGAGCAGGTTCTACCGTTCCCCAGAGGTGTTGCTAGGGATGCCCTACGACCTGGCCATCGATATGTGGTCTCTCGGCTGCATCTTGGTGGAGATGCATACAGGAGAGCCCCTGTTCAGTGGATCCAATGAGGTACACGGCTGAAACACATGAAGATGCACCTGTGCATGTAGTCTCTGTGGTAGGACAAGGCCAACAAAGACTGACTTAATGTTAGCGTGTGTATGTGTGTCCACCCCCAGATGTTAAAAATTATTTTGTTTAGTCATCCGGGCTTATCAGGGTTAAAGTGTGTGCGTTAGTGTGTATTCCTCTCTGGTGGTGCAGTTTGAACCTTTAGATCTGTATCTAGCTATACCAGCTCACTTGTCCTCGTCTCCCTCTCGGTTGCCTCTGCAGGTGGACCAGATGAATAAGATCGTGGAGGTGCTTGGCGTTCCTCCCAGCCACATGCTGGATACAGCTCCTAAAGCCAGGAAGTATTTTGACAAGCTGTCAGACGGCTTGTGGACAGTAAAAAAGAACAAGGACATTAAGAAGGTACTTAAATCCTGACCTGTACCATAACTGCTATGTTAATTTTTCTGAATAGCCATTCTAAATGATTGGTGTGATCAGACTGTAGTTGATGGTGTGTGTGTGTGTTATGATCCAGGAGTATAAACCTCCAGCCACGCGACGTCTTCATGAGATCCTGGGGGTGGAGACGGGAGGGCCAGGTGGGCGTCGTGCGGGGGAACCAGGTCATGCCCCATGTGACTACTTGAAGTTTAAAGGTAAACTACCAACAGAACGCGGATCTCTAACCATCAAGTTGTGACGCTACAGATTCAATAAAAGGGTCCTGATCAAGTGCCCATTCGAATGGATGTTTGATTAATTATGCACCACAGACTATAAAATCATAGAAAAAAAGATATATATGATACATAGGATGTATCCTATGCCATGTCATACTTTCTTCCTGAATTAATTTCAACTCCACGTTTTGTGTTCCAGACCTGATCCTGCGCATGCTAGACTACGACCCCAAGAGCCGAATCACTCCATTCTACGCTCTGCAGCACAATTTCTTCAAAAAGACAACAGACGAGGGAACCAACACAAGTTCATCGACATCCACGTCTCCTGCCATGGACCACTCTCATTCAACCTCCACTACAAGCTCCGTCTCTAGCTCTGGTATACTTATGTCTCACACCCGTCCATATATGGCCATTGATGTTTTATGTGATATGTACATGGACCTGAAATGTTGGTGTCACTAATTGACTCAAATCCATTCACGAGATTATTACCTACTGCACTTCCCCCAAACACACTTTTGAGAGTTTGCTGCCCTCTAATGGTTAAACAGCATCTTAATGCTATGCTACAAACATGCTAGGTAGATCCCGATCGACCCTCTGAACACACTATAGGTCCATTTTAAAACATCAGCTCTAGCCCGGAAATGCTTTTTTCACAATTGATGGTTATCATCAATTTTATAAATGATAATTATCAACAGTATACAGTATATTTTAAAATAATAATCAAGAGGGATGTGATATATCTTTTAGTCTGTTCTCAAACTTCTTTATTGAATTACTCCCACAGTGCATACATGGCTAGCAATCCATCTTCAATTGTTACTAGAGATGGATAAATGATCACTTAAACAATGAACCACCAATTACCAACAGCGGGCTGATATTGCCTTCTACAACATGTGGAGCCTTTGCTTAAAAAGCTTTAATAACCAACCACTATGTTGTTCCTTCAATTAACCATTTTCGTATGCAATGATCCAGGAAGTTAAAGAAGGACTTAATAATATCATCATCCTCATGACGTGTTCTCTCACCAGGTGGCTCGAGTGGTTCCTCCAATGACAACCGCAACTACCGCTACAGTAATCGCTACTACAACTCTGCTGTTACTCACTCAGACTACGAAATGACAAGCCCTCAGGTACTGACCAATAGAACCACATGCAGATATTGTTGTTTATTATTAGAATGTTTCGGTTAGGGTTAGCGTATATAAGAATCGGTTTGACTCAACAGGAGGTTAAGTTGTTTCTCTCTTAAAGCGATATGGTCTGTCAAGGTTCAAGTCTTTTGTTGCTGTTTGGTACTGGATGTACCGAACAGGTACAAGACAAAAACATTTTTAGGGCATAATATTCTTGAAAGAATTTTAAAATAAATAATGTTATGTACAGTATATATATATGTATATGTGTGTGTGTGTGTATATATATATATATATATATATAGGATAAATATACTAGAAAGTATATCACATTGAAATAATAAAGCTGACTGTATTGGGAGCCCTTATCAGTTAAAGTGGAATCATGTAGCTTAGGAGTGCTTATCTGAAAAAAATGGATTGGACCCAAACAAATATATAACTCCCTTTTTATCAGTGGTCGTCACACCATCGCCTGGCAAAGTGTCAACAGCCACTCATAAACACAAAAGCCAACGGCCTCAGTCAGACACAGTTAAAACAAAGAGTCAAGCTCAGAACTCTGCTTGTTTCAATACTCCTATTCCATGTTATAGTATTCAATCCTAAAACTCAACCAGGCAATCCACCACAGTTCTGTGAGTTGTTGTTGAACATATTAGTATTTTGATGGCGTTCCCTCTGCCTGTGTTCGCCCGCTCTCCTCCAGGCTCCCTCCCAGCAGCAGATGCGTATTTGGCCCAGCAGCGAGAGCGGAGGCGGCGGCGGTGGCGGCGGCGGCGGAGGCCAGGAGTCGTACACTCAGCTGCTACTCCACAAGCCGGCTGCCTCCCAGCAACACCAGCGTCACTTCCTGGACGCGCCCCATCACCCCCATCCTGTCTACACCCACCACGGCAACGGCGGACGGGGCCTGCGACAGGGACAGGTGCCGACGGGCATCGGAGGAGGCGTCGGAGGCCAGCAGGGATCTTCCCCCCAGATGAGTGACAGCATGGATGTGGGCGTGTCCCTGGGGCTTCACCACCTAGGCGGGGCGGTGTCTTCCATGGAAGCCTCGCAGTTTGGCTCCGCCTCCTTGCCCCTAGCTCTGCCAATCGGACTGTCTGCCTTCCGGACTCGGACAGCCTCCGGTGCCCAGGGGCCCCAAGCTCCGCCCCCCGAGGACTACTACCCCGTGTCCAACAACAATAACCTGGCGGGGGGCGGCAGGGCGCGGCCAGACTCGGACGAAGGGGCAGCCAACTCTTGATATACCCTCAAACACACCCTAAAGCCATACGACTTTAACAACTACAGTATACACATACAAAAGTGGTAAATAGACATAGAGCCCCTTCACCATACATACACACAGACACACAGTCTCAGACACACATACTCAGTTCAGAGACTAAGTGGTGAACTTTGAGCTGAAGGAGATCATTTCTTCTACTTGAGAGGAGGAGAGAGGAGGAGGCGGGGGGAAAGCTTATTTTATTCTTTCTTTAAGTTTTTGTCTTCTTTGAAGAGTAAGGGAGGAGCAACAGCTGTGAATTAGAATGGAACAATTGAGACTGGCTTGTTTTTATGAATATTGTTGTTTAATATTAGATTTTTTCTGTGGTTTGAGGAGCTGTGTGTTTTTACTTGATTGTTCCTGCTTCTGAAGGAGGAGGGGGGGGGGGGGAGAGTTTTATAAATGACAGCGTTGGATTCATTTTCCCATATTCATCCAGGATGGAGTTGAGTGAAAAAAATGAAGAGAAATGCTATTTCAGCCACAGCAGTTAGAAAACACAAGAACATGTTAGCATTTTTGAAAAATGAAAATGCTTCCCAGCTTTAATTTTCAATGACATAAAGGTTCAGGAACAGGACTACGGTTGGAATCTGTCCGGACTGCACCCCCCTGCCCCTCTGTTTTCTCTCTCTGTCTCTGTCTCTCTCTCTATCTCTCTCTCTCTTATATGGTAGAAGTGGGGGGTGGCTGGTAGGAGAATGTGTCGGGGCACGTGAAGGGAACCTCCTCCTCCTCTTATCTTCTCCTGGTCCTCCTGTGGTGGTTCCCCAGACAAGCTTCCTCCTCTCTGTGCTGCTAATCACCATGACAATTGATGCGGATTGCTGCTAAAGAACCAACACAGATCAATAAAAAAACGTTTAAAAAAACACAACTACATGACATCCAAACTTTTTAACCCTCCTGCTTCAGAGAAAAGGGATAAAGAACGAACCACTGCATCTCAATGTATTTATTACTATTTAACAAAAAAGAAAAAATAAGCCCTTTTTTCTGCTCTTCTTGGTTTGGTTGCCTTCTTTATGCAGGTGAGCTCTGATTGGCTATTGTAATAGTGACAGTAAACTGGTGGCAGTCAGCATTGTCCTGTTCTGTTGGTCTGCCACTGGTTGGGGGGCTGGGTCAGCCCCTGTGGGAGGGGAGAGGGACGGGGCAGAATAAAGTTGGATATATAATAAGAATAAAGAGTATACTTTTGCACACCAAGGTCAAAGAAACCGCAAATGTGCGCCTTTTTTGCTGTTGATCCACCCTCCCTGGACTCTCCCTGCCAGCATCAATTGCTTTTCCTTGAGCCCTTTTTTGTCTGGTCTTGCATGTCACCCCAGGTTCTCGCACAGGTCTTGCATGTTATTTCCAGGTCCAGATGTTATCGTATACTTCTGATCATCCTTTACTTTTTGTGCACTCACATGATCATCCAAAGCTAAATTCCACCTGTCCACATTTTGATAGGGAATCACATTTAGTACTACTATATTACTTTAAAGTAATTATATGCACCACTGCAGAATTGATACTAGGGCCCCAATAAACATATCATTTTAAATATTAATTATTTTCTAAAGGTTCAAACAGGTAAATCAATAATTTATGTTACAGAAACACAGAAGAAGAAATGCCCCCGATTGGAAGGACTTCCTTGAAGTACTTTTTTTTTTTTTAGGTATCTGCCATTTGTGGTGAATGTTCATAAACCTCCCAGATCATTAACTTCAATCCAACCTTTACCTTTGAAATGTAAGAACTAAGTTGTTTAATATTATTTCTCAGTAACAAGCTATTGTGTATAAAACAGGAAACGGTTAATTCTTTGGTACAATAGAGTATAATGTGTCATGAAACGCAAGTCTGAGGTAAGTATGACATATTTGATCTCACAAGAGCTATAGGCTTAACCCTGCACAGTACCTTGTCAACAACAGCTATTTACTCTATTTAACTATCTTAACTAAGGTTTCAATCCAGTTTCAGTCCAGGGAATTTCTCTCTATAAATCGTTTTTTGTAGATAAAATGCTTTGAGAAAGTCTGAGATTAATTATTTAGGTGTAGCTGTAAATACAGTTCAAGCCACTAGAGGCTGTTAATGGAAAAACGTGCATAGTGCAGGTTTAAATTCTAAACCAACGTGTGGCCCCCTTGTAGAATTGTGGTGTTTTAAGTCAGTGTAAACCAATATTGTCCAATGTGATCACCAGTGGCCCGTTGTGGCCCAAGTGGGGTCATTTTAGAGCAGTGGTTGTTAACTGGTCTAGACATAAGACCCACGTTGGTTCTTGGCCTATAGGTAAAGACCTGAGATGCTCAATTTAAAATGTAAATGATTCATTATTTTTTTAGATAAAACATGATTGATAATTTGTGTTTAGATCTATTTAATCAACAGTGTATAAAGAACACTGCGAAACGCTTGAAGAGGGATGCAGAGTGCAACTGGAGTAGGGTCTACTTCCTATAAGTCAACATAAAGTCTATAAGCTGTTAAAGCCTTTCAGATGTCCCCGACTGCTTCTTTAGGTATCTTTGCTTGGAGATGTTTTGGTGAGCTGAAGGAGCCTGCTATTCATTAGAAACACAGGGAGCAACAGGCCACATGATGGCTGATGAGGCATGGTTATAATCACAAATGTGTTTTGAGATGCACACAGCAATATTCATTTAAATGAATTGCTAATAACCGAGTATATGATAATATTGTGGTAATAATGTGTGAAAAATATGCCCTACAACTTTAAATTGGTGTGCCTTGAATTTTAGGTTGGGATCGTTTTGTGACTTTTAGAGCAAAAAGGAATGGGAACTACTGATCGAGAATACAAATGCTGAATTATCTTTACCTGTAACATCTACACCAGTGGTTCCCAACATTTTCTTGCCTTTGACCAAATTTTTAGGTTGGAAAATGATTGCATTCAAAATGTCTTACATTGTTTTGCATCTGCTTAACCCTATATTAAGATTGCACCCTATATGAACTGCAATATCATTGTCCAAGTAAATTATTAGTTGTTCACATTGTGGCTATGATCAATATATATTCATAAACAAGGGACATTTATTTTTCAAATGCCAGTTTATTCATTGTAAGCCTAATATAAAATACATTATATAAAGTTGCGGGAAAACGGCAGCAATAATGGTCGAGATCTTTAATTTACATGCAAATATTATATTCTCGTACGTAGACCCTTTTTATTGATGTCATTTATTTTCACATTGTTTCATTTCACAACCATGAATTGTCACCACACGTCAGCCCTTTTCCAGCTGGATCACAGACGAAACACAACAGGTTCTAAACGTTTCTCAATCTTTTTGTATAGCCCTTGGTATTTCAGTGTGTATGGGGAAAGACTCTCGGTGACCTTTAATATTTCCCAGAACTATTTAGATTAGGAATATAATAATGGGCACAGAGAGCCATCCCCATACACACCCCGTAAAATACCAAGGGCTCTCTAAAAGGCTCTGGTATTTTCATACCCGCATTAACACGAAGAAATGGCCGCCTGACCTACACAACCAATAATACTGCAGCATTTTGGCACATATTTGCATATATTTGAATGTTAATAGAACATAACGTGGTAATTACGTACATCAACGTATGTTGGACAGTGAGATTGAGGCACCCGTAAGCCTGGCGGGACGCTGGCAAAGTGACCAATTTTCTCGCCAACCCACGTGACCGATCGTGGGAGCCAGGTCTGACCCGCCCCCTTTTGCGCGTGACTATGAGAATATCTTCTGTCCGACTCGGGAGCGCGCCTGAAGTCCAAGTCCACTGGGAAGTTCATTTTAGACATTGTGAGCTGTAGCAGTGATTCTTCGTGCAACACTTTTGGGTCAACAACATGCATCGCGCCATGTTTTTGCGGACTATTCCTCCGGTTTACCGATTGGCCAAATGTCCATATTCGGCTGCCAGCATTCCTAAGCCGAACACTCAGCCCGTGGTTCAGTTTAATAAGGTATGGTTGCAAAGGTGTAAATAAATACTGCATGCGTTTCCTCGAACGGTTGCTATTTGAAAATACTGTACTCGTCTATTAAAATGCGACCTAAACGTATGCCTACGCTATGCTGCGTTATGTAGGTGTTTATACTTCGTTGCAGGCTGTCAGTTATAGAAGGACCCCTGTGTAAAGTCTCATGTTTCTTGTCATTGCAATCTGGCTGGCCGGGTCCAGTGCATAATCATGGATTTTAAAGCATGGTTGTACCTTGGACTGTCTTAGCTCTTGTGTGTGTGTATATACAATTAAAATCTCCTTAAGCTACGTTAAGCTACGTATCTCCTCAGCTCGACATCGCCACCCTGATAATGTTAGACTATTGCACCCAAAAGTCAAAGTAGTGCATTCACAACCAAACATACTTTGGTTTTTCTTCCTTTTCGATTTTCGCAATGCTAACCAAAGTACAAGGCCTTTTGGGGTTTGAACAAGCAGCATATTGTTATCTCATTTTCAGATCTTTTCGGTTCGTCCCTCCGGAGGTCCAGTCTTGTGGCTCTTCTGGCCCTTGCTGGATATTGCCCTCCGCTGAACCATTCGACCACGTGACTCACTCGTTCACTCGTTAACTGGGTCACAGTGCAAGCGGTGTAGCAGACTTCGAAATGTATATGTTGTTAAGTAGACTTCGAAATGTTTATGTTTAATAGGAGTATCGAAAATAAAGTAAAAGTAAATATAGTAAGCGAAAGTTGCGCAATTATGCATAGGGGGCGGGGAGGGACTGTACTCTAAGCCTATGAGGAATTCTTAGCTTTCGGATATTGCAATTTGGCCGATAATGGTCTTCATCAGCACATTGAAGATATTGACGGAGTCGTGTGGGGATGCAAGGTTTTTTCTGTGTAGCCTATGAGGGAGAACAGCCATGTGGAGAGTACACAGTCCCTGGCCCGCTGAGATTTAGGACGCTGGATGGGAGGTTGCTCCTAACCATTGTCGTGTCCATCACTTTATTGAAGCGTTTGAGCGAGTCTATCGTGTTAAAGGCAATGAGCAGGATGTAGGCATAGGTTTTGGGTGCTCACGGTGTTGTAGTGGTGGTCTATGTTGGCAGCGTCCTCAACAGACCTGCTGTTCAATAGGCGAACTGGTGTGTGGCTTCATCAGGGGAGTGCTTTCAGAGTAGGGTCAAATGACTTGACATGGCTACATATATTCACAACTCTGCGTACAGCAGTAGTCACCTGATGCTCTCCGCCAATGAGAATACGTTTTGGGTGGGACATAAGCATAGATCACAATAAAATACCTTTGCAGAGGGGTGCAGAGACACATCACATGATGAACTTTATGGAGCCTCCTGTAATCCATATATATTATCCTTATTGTTTTTCAGCTGTTCATCAACAATCAATGGCAGGATGCAAAAAGTGGGAAAACCTTCCCTACAATCAATCCATCCACAGGCGAAGTCATTTGTCATGTTGCAGAAGCTGACAAGGTATGCATTATCTAAAGAATGGTATTAAAGAGCCTTACTGCCATAGGTCTAGAATCCAAGCTATGCTGCTCTAAATGTGAAATGTTTTGTATGCACAGTCATCAGTGTCTTCAATCTTGGATGTCAACACGACTTAAGTTGAGCTTTTGCAGCACCTGTCACTTATACAACAGACTATGACCTCTACTGGATATGTAATACTTTTGTGCCAATGTATAGGCTGAAATAGGTATTTAAATACCGTACTAGGTAATTGGCAGTGATCCGTTTTTTCTACCCTACCCAAAATGAGCTGTGCATGTATCATACTCAATGCTATTATCTTTAATGTATTTTTTCCCACCAATTCTCTCTGCAGTGAATTTTTTTTTAATTACATTGTACAAATTGAAATGTCTTACTTTCAGACGGATGTGGACAGGGCAGTCAAAGCGGCCCGCGATGCCTTTCGGTTCGGCTCACCCTGGCGACGCATGGATGCTTCAGACCGGGGCCTGTTGCTCACCCGTTTAGCTGATGCCATCGAAAGGGATGCTGCCTACCTTGCCGTGAGCCTTCCTTCCTCATTTTTTAAATTTATTTTTACAACTACGACTATAACCCTAACCCTGCCACTGTATCAGAATAGGGTTTGAATGAACACACAGTTGATCGAAAAACAACAAGGCTCCGATAATCAGCTGCTTGTTTGCTCATGTTGTTTCCTCCCAGGAGCTGGAGACTCTTGATAACGGAAAGCCATACGCTATTTCTTACTCTGTGGATATTCCAAACGTGGTCAAGTGTCTCAGGTGAGGTAAACCCACAAGCCCCTCTGCGGCTTGTGGCCATTGTCACAGAAGTGGCGTTAATTATTTTCATATTATCCAGGGATTTCTAAAGTGTACATCTGAGCACACCCCTTGAGTTATGTAGACGATGAGTAAATCAGACGTTCCACTTCTGTCGTAACTGTCACGCCTTCATGCGATGCCATCCTTTTTCGTGATGCAAGTTTTCCTGTGCTTGCACAGATACTATGCAGGATGGGCTGACAAGTGGGAGGGGAAGACCATTCCTATTGACGGAGATTACTTCTGTTACACCAGACATGAGCCCATCGGTGTCTGTGGGCAAATCATACCAGTAAGAAAAGCATTAGATCAGATTTATACGGACGTTGGCAAAACGTCAGTTTAAGGCTGATGTCTGACTCTTCTGTTCCCTTAGTGGAATTTCCCTCTTCTGATGCAAGCATGGAAGCTTGGACCTGCCCTAGCAACTGGCAACACCATCGTGATGAAGGTTGCGGAGCAGACTCCCCTGACGGCCCTCTACGTAGCCCACCTTATCAAAGAGGTACACCGTGCTTTGTTCTGCCTATGTGATATCGCTTCGATTAGACATTGAACCTACACTACCATTGACGTGCAGTCAAGGTTTAATATCATGATTTTGACATGTACCTAGTGGATGTGAGGAATGCTATAGATATAGGACTTGTGTATTTCAAAATGGCTATTTTGAAATACATGGCTACTGGCTATTTGACTAATTATTAAATTGTAAGTTTGCTGAAACCATTAATTGAATAATTGCGATATCAGAATGGAAGCGAACTGTTGCATTGGCCTAGCTTTGTGAAACCAGGATTCGTCTCATGAGTGTTCCAGTTAGGGCATGATATGAGTCCAGAACCATTGTGTGGAATCTGTAATACTCAATATCCTGTTTAAGAGAGGAGATTCCTTACTTATTAGTGTTTTTTTTTAAAAATAAACCGTACACTGATGTGTTGTTACTAATGTTCACTTATTCATAATAACGATGGATCTCTCTGCTATGTTAGGTTGGATTTCCAGAAGGTGTTGTGAACATTCTGCCTGGTATGGGGCCGACAGCCGGTGCTGCCATAGCTGCACATATGGATGTTGACAAGTTGGCTTTTACCGGGTCCACAGAGGTACAAACTCATGAATACAAACTGAACTACTAGCAAATGACTGAAGTAGCACAGGCACTCCTGTATGGCCATAAAGTGCTTGCAATATTACTAATTCTGCACCATCACTCCTCCTCCTGCTTGTAACTGACAGGTGGGCCACCTGATTCAGCAAGCGTCAGGAAACAGCAACCTGAAGAAAGTCACTTTAGAGCTGGGTGGGAAAAGTCCCAACATTATCCTGTCTGATGCAAACAGTGAGTACTTTCTACGTATTTGTGCCAGGACAATGGGTGTGACCAAGTGATCGGTACCACTTGGACTTGTGGCAGCGTCAAAGGTCACATGACCAATACAGCTGGTTTGGTTTGAGGAATAGCACTTGAAATAATCCAGGAGTAACTGTGCATTCACTTAAAGCAAAGTACATAAAAGTCAACGCAAAGACGTTAATCGATGGAAAAGGTTCTGCCAGCCAGGCAGGTGGCGGTGATGGCTTGAATGGCGTGGCGCAAACTGAGTTGAAATCTTTGAACTTTTCCGCGAATATCGCTTGATGCTGACCCACTCTCACGAGGAAGGTTTGCGGTTCCCGTGAGCAACCTCGCTCGACGCGAGTTGAACTTTTGCGTTGTTTTTGGTATGAACGCTCCTTCAATCCGCTGCTCTGATACGATTCATGGATTGATGCTGATCTATGTGTGTCCCCCCACCCAGTGGAGGAAGCCGTCGAGCAGGCCCACTTCGCCCTGTTCTTCAACCAAGGCCAATGTTGCTGCGCCGGGTCTCGGACGTACGTCCAGGCCGACATTTATGATGAGTTTGTGGAGCGCAGTGTGGAGCGAACCAAGAACCGTGTGACGGGGGATCCCTTTGACCTGAAGACAGAGCACGGGCCTCAGGTGAGAGACACACCCACGCACAGTGAGGGGACACACAACTGCACACACAGTATTGATTTTTTACAAGGTTGAGTGTTTGCAGTTGTTGGTACACCAACTGGGGAAGAGCTTTTTTACTCTTTAGCCACCATGTAGCCAGCATTTACTGAAGAAAAGACGACGATACAAAAACACAGGTGCTATACACTCAACGCTCAACCCGTTGTTTTCAGATCGACGATGAACAGTTTAAGAAGATCCTGAACTACATCAACATCGGGAAAAAAGAGGGAGCCAAACTGCTGTGTGGAGGAAAAGCTGCCTCTGACAAAGGCTACTTCATCCAGCCCACTGTGTTCGGAGACGTCCAAGATCAAATGACTATTGCTAGGGAGGAGGTAGGCTATTGGTTATTGGTTTATCGGACACATTTATACCCTCTGTACAGGTCATCTAGGCAAGCTGCCATGGAAACTCTATCAAAGTCTGTCATAGCCAACATGGGCAATTGTAAATAATCATTCCCAGTCACACCACGGCACTGGCCTATCGGCTGACAATCCCACAATATTTGGAACAATATGTAATGTATATTGATTTCTAATATATAACATCACAGTAGACCCACACCAACGGATGTCCATGCCCAAGAGCCATCCTTTTCATTAATGCTCATGCAAACCGATAAAACGCTTAAAAAAATAAAGTCCAAAACACGACACGTTGGTCTGTATTAAGCACAGTGTGATTACCCAACCAAGCATGCAAGCCAGCAGTTTTACACCCCTCCGATATGAGGGGATGACGGGGTTATCGGTATACTGGCCAACTAACGACCGGCCGACTGAGTGGTGCCGAGGCAACGTGGACACAGAGGAACACTGCTTACACACATGATGTTGCCGCTTAGTATTGGATGAAACATGAAAGATATTCTGCAGAATGGTTTGGCTTATATTTTATATCAAATTTATGGTCAGAAAAAAATGTTTAGCTAGAAGCTTTGAATGTATGCATCTATGGAAAAGTTACATAGTCCTATGTACATACTCCATGCATCTTTCTTTTTCCTCCAGATCTTTGGCCCTGTAATGCAGATCATGAAGTTCAAAACCTTGGAGGAAGTATTGGAGCGAGCAAACGACACCAAATATGGCCTGGCAGCAGCTGTATTCACCAAGGACATTGACAAGGCCCACTACATCTCCAGCGGACTCCGGGCTGGCACCGTCTGGTAGGACGTTCTTTTGTAATGTCAAAGCCACAGTCTCAAAGCAAGCCTTTATCTGATTAGGGCGTGTGCCGCAGTATGCACTGAGGCGGCTGGCGGGATTCAGACAAATCCATCATATTCAGGGTGTAGGTCAGGATATTAACCTCATACTGGGCTAATGACCGGATGACACAATACCAGACTAAAGGTAAGCAACATGGTTGAATGATTAACAGTCAATAAAACTAAACGGGTGCATTCAACTGCTGAATGTTGGGCGTTCATCCAACTGGTTACAGATAAACTCTATTCATCAGCTCCAACCGTCGGTCACAGGGCCCACTTTTATGAAGGTGTTGTCTGTCGAGGAGTTGATTTGAGGTAAAATGCTTGACACAAAAAGGCTGGGCTATTTTGTGATGGGGATGTAGATATTTGCTAGAACCAGGCATACAGGTTAGACTTAGGAGGGTAACCCTTGCCCCATAAATCAGATAATTTGTGACTATGTTCATTGTTCTACAGGAAATGTCTATGCAAATAATAACTGACTTTCCCCCACTCATTAATCTCAAGTGAGTGCATGTGTTTATAAATTGTCAGGATTAACTGCTATGATGTCTTTGGAGCCCAAGCTCCATTTGGAGGTTTCAAAGCTTCCGGGAATGGCAGAGATCTCGGAGAATATAGTTTGGACAACTACACAGAGGTCAAAACGGTAAATGGAACAATTTCAATACTGACCTTTGTTGAAAGAAAATGCCTTCATTTTATTTTGGCTCTTCTAAACTCCCACACATAATGTTGCTGTTGTTCTATCCCATCAGGTGACCATTAAGGTGCCTCAGAAGAACTCCTAGACTGCTTTCTACAATGATCAGTAGGGCCTTACTGTCCAAGGCTGAGATGTTTGCTCTTCAGATACCATGGCTCTTTTTCTAATTGATTGAATGATTTGGGCAATAAGCGACATGTGACTTCAGTGATCCATGTGGATAACTTGATTTGTTTGAGGCTGTCAATAAATAACTTTCTAAAATATTATCTTCATAATTAGGTGGGTGCCAAACTAGTGTTCTTCTTAGACTTTATTAGTGTGGATTCTGTATCAGCATTCAAACTATTAAGCCATTTCCACTATTGTTTTTACAATGGAAGTCATGTGACTTCAACTACTTCAGACTTCGCAACTCTGTACATTTTTAACCGTTCGTGCAAACATTTAACAAATCGCAACACTTTGATCTACAAATATTTAGTTTAGTTATAAGGGAATAAAGAACAAAAATCTGAAAAATGTGAATTGAGTAGCGGTACGATAAAGAGTCACGCTAAAATATAGAGTCGAGCAACAATATAAAAGGCGGGTGCATTGCATATTGAAAGGAGCCTTAATGGAAGGTAATGCTGATGGAGATAAAGCTATGAAACCTCATTAGTACATTAAGACAGTTGTTGCTGAAAACATACACAATGACCATTCCAGACGTGTATCAATACATTAGATTTATAAAGAGCACACAGATAATGTAGATCGACTTGCAATAATTATCAGCAATATTACAGTAAAACATTTACAGTTTCTTTTGATAAATGATCAAAATGTATACAGACAATTCCTTCAGCTTGTAAAAGACAGCATTAGAGATTAAACAATCATAAGATCCAGCACTGTGGTCATCATTATCTTAACTAGTACGGTAACCTTAAGTATAAAGCTACATTAAATAGGATTGATCATAAAACATACAGATATCTTCATTGGGAAGGGCTAGTACCCCTCACCCTTCTAGTCAGCAGGCTTCAGTTCCAACAGCCAACGTATATAGCCCTTCTTCATGAAGATTAGCATCATCCTCTCCATAAACAAGTACAGGCAGTTATGGATAAAGCATGTTGAACCCAGCCCTTTTCAAGGGGTTGTTGATGGCTAGATGTTTTAACTTGACCGGGGTGAGCTCTCCCGAGTCTTGTTATTGTAATTTTCTGCAGAGGCAAAGCATTTTCTTAAAGTAATATACAGATAAAGAATTGCCTCCACACTATACCATAAGGTGACCAGATTTCTGAAATGAAGGCTAATACATTTAGCCTATTCTTATAATGGAATATGGAGTACTCTAGCAAAGTATTTGGCATTGAAGGCCCAATGGTTTACTGTGATGTGTTTTAAGCTTTGGTAAAACACCCCGAAAGAAGCCAAACTAGGCTACTCCAATAAGGAATGGTTCTGTACGGCAGTGATAGCCTATGATTCATGCTCGGTCATTACTACTTATGGTACAACGTTGATAAATAGACCCCTGCGTAGTGAGTTGGTGTCACAGCCTATGAGAGGGAAACAACACTAATTACCAACTGTCCCAAAAATTAATATATATATATATTTATAGAATCTTCTTATTTTTTTAGGGGTCATTACCCTGTTTAAAAGCCACCAGAAATGGGGACGGTCCATGGAAAACGGGGATGTCTGTCACGCTACTATACCAACACATAATACCTGTGTGGTGATACCGGCTGACAAATCAAACCCCTAGCTTAATACATTAATCACCACATTCTGCTCCCTGAAGCAGCAATTTTGTCAACTGATAGTTGTTGACTTAGTGTGTGTGTGTGCGTGCGTGTGGGTGTGTTTGAGATACAAGTGTAATACGAAACATCTTGGTCTGACTTCAAGTGCACATGGCTTCAGGACTCGCTCTCTTCAGGGATATCTTGGAGATCTGAAAGAAAAAAGGCGTCATCAAACATCAGCTAGTGGTCATTAAGCACCAGCTAGTCATCACTAAACATCTACATCAGTAACTAAATGATATTCATTGTTGCACGGTATTTTATTGTGATACAATTGTTATGTACCGTTTGTATAAATAATCGGGAGTTACGTGTGTCAATTTGTAATATGAATCTCATCCCTGTTGGTTGGGTAAAAGCTAAGTTTATCAAATCATCGCTTCCCTGATTGGTTCGGTAAAACATCTTGCCTATCAATAACAGCTTTGTAGATGCAAACACCTGCATGGTAGACAAATCTGCATTTTTTTGGGTTTCTTTTTTCCCCAAATCTTTAATCTCTAATCTTACCCACTGCACCTCTAAGTCGTAGTTGGGGCTGACCCTCACTATATAGTTTGGGCAGTAGAATGGAACCAGTGGAACCAGTAGACTGGAACCATCATTCCTTTACCAGGCTGTGGGTAGTCTGGTGGGAAGGTTAAGCCACACCCACCTCTGGGGCTGTCAGAACGGGGGGAGATCCGGACCACATCTGGCTCCTCGTCTTCCTCGCTGACTTCATGGATCGGACCGTCCAATTGGTCCACAGCTTCCTGGCTGGCCAATGGGGCGACGGTAGGGATATCGATGTCACTGCAGCTCTTCCTCCGAGAAGCCTTCTGCAGAGAAACGGTACAACCAGCCTTAGGTCTAACCAGTTCCATGCAAACAACTAGCATCAGGGCCAGCTAACCCCATACAAACAACTAGCGTTAGGGCCAACTAACCCCATACAAACAACTAGCGTTAGGGCTAACTAACCTCATGCACAACTACTACATTTTTAACTTGGGTTAGGGTAATGGTTAGGGTTATTGTACCTTGGGTCAGGGTCAGGAATATTCTACTTGGGTTAGGGTCAGGGTTATTCTACCTGGGTTTGGGGTTAGGATCAGGGTTATTCTACCTCTGGTTAGGGTCAGCATTATTCTACCTCTGGTTGGGATCAGGGTTACCTTTAGTGCATCACCCACCTCTCCCTTGTTGCCCTTCCCCCGGTTCCTGCGATGGCCCTTCGGCACCATGTCTTTAAGCTGCTTCTCGGCCTGGGCCCGGGCCTTCTCGCTCTCTCCCAGCTGGGCCTCCAGGGGCTTCAGTCGGACCACCTCCTCCTGTAGAGCCGCCAGCTGCCGTCGCATCATCGCAGCTTCGCCTGCATCCAGCCCAGTGTCTTTGGACACTGAGCGGGAGAGACGGGGCACGGCGGTCCCAGTGGACAGAGAGGAGGCCGGGCCCCCGGGGAGACAGAGCTCCAGCACCGAGTCCTGGCAGATCACTGCCGCCTGGAGCAGTCCATGGAGGAGGAGGAGAGCAATGAACGACAAGGGCCAACCGAGTGCATTCAGATTCAAATGTACAATAATATCAATGTGACCAGAGCAATAGCAGGTGGATGGGTAGGATGTAATCATCTCTGAAAATGTAGGGAAAGAACTTCCATCGCAATCAAATCTCTATTGATATTGGTTCGGCAAACAGTGGCAATGCAACCGATGTCATGAGGGCTGTGCTTTACCATATTCTAAATCTTTTTATATATTGTCTGATATTTATTGTTGAGTCGCAGACTGAACCAGGGGTTGCGAACCCCTGGGTCTCTATGCATGATGGTTGGTAAGGAGGGAGCCAGGTGGGTCGGTAGGAGGGCAGGTAGGAGGGTAGATAGGTCGGTAGGAGGGCAGGTAGGTAGGTAGGTAGGGGGGCAGGTGGGTAGGTGGGCAGGAGGGAAGGTGGGTAGGAGGGAAGGTGGGTAGGTAGGTAGGAGGGAAGGTGGGTAGGTAGGAGGGTAGGTAGGAGGGCAGGTGGGTAGGTAGGAGGGCAGGTGGGTAGGTAGGAGGGCAGGTGGGTAGGTAGGTAGGAGGGTAGGTAGGAGGGTAGGTAGGTAGCAGGGAAGGTGGGTAGGTAGGAGGGCAGGTGGGTAGGTAGGAGGGCAGGTGGG
>JAOPUD010000009.1:19296763-19309591 GCA_027122715.1 Trisopterus minutus
GTGTGTGTGTGTGTGTGTGTGTGTGTGTGTGTGTGTGTGTGTGTGTGTGTGTGTGTGTGTGTGTGTGTGTGTGACTCAACAGCCCCATTTAAACTTCACCTTGATGTTTCCAGGTAGTTGTTGCTGTGGAAACCGAGATGCTCTGAAGGCGGGCGTGTCCCTGTTCACGGCCGCCCTCCTGTTCCCCTTCTTGGTGTGGGGGGGCTACGTGTTCCTGCCCTTTGACGCCCCGCTGCTGGAGAGCGCCCCCATGAGGCTGGTCTTCACACTGCGTTGCTCCATTTTCGCCACAGTACCCATCATCCTAGGTAAGAATCCGGTTTACTGTCGTTTTACAACCAGAGCAAACCAGTTTAACGTTATGGGTAAACCCTAACCAGCATGGTGATCTACTCCAGGTTGGCTGGTCCTCGGAGCGAGCCGCCTGAGGACCGGTGATGTGAGAGAAGATGGAGGCTGTGAGGAGAGCGCACTGGTCAGGGTCCACCGCCGCTTCCTCGCCGACTCAGCATCTCTCTTCTTGCTGTACATGGTGCAGCTGGTTGTCATGGCGATGTATCTCACCCAGGAGCAGCTGAAGCTGGTGCCGCTGTTGACGATCGTGTTTGCCTTGGGACGGTAAGGTGTAGCCCCGAATACAAGATAGATTCAAGGCTCTGGTATGAGCTCTAGCCCGAATACAAGATAGAAGGCTCTGGGACTGTAAACTCTAGCCAGACTAGAAGGCAGATGAATGGGTCTTCCAGGGAATCAACATTGTTGGGAGTTGGATTTCGACTAGTAAGAACAAGGCATCAACCCTATCAGGGTTAGACGTTTGATTCTATTCACATTGCGTGTTCCTCTCCTAGGTTTAATGTTGGACTATCAATAGGATAAATAGTACTTAATGAATACTACCTGTTCCTCTCCTAGGTTTGATGTTGTCCATCAATAGGATTATTAGTACTTAATGAATACTACTTGTTCCTCCCCTAGGTTGGTGTACTGGTTGGCGGCCTCCCTTGGCAGCAGTATTCGGGGGTTTGGCTTTGGTCTGTCCTTCCTGCCCAGCCTCACCATGCTTGTAGCAAACCTCTACTTCATCTTTACCATGGAGGCTGCAGGGTCCCTCTTTGCCCAAGAGGTTAGGGATACCCCGTCCAACCCACCTCCCGGCAAACAGAGGTTCTTTGGATAGGGTTCCACCCCAACCTGGTGAAATCTACCTATTGGGACCTATGTACATTTTACAGACACATCGAGACGCAAACTGATAGTGGTGGAGCTTTTGTAGAGAATCTTTTAAAGGGGACGAGGTAATTTGTGTTTACTGTGACAATTCCTGGGTGTTATATAGATATATATTTGAACTGTTATTCGTTTTTTAGATAGTGTAATGTGTTGTAATTAGTTATGTTTGAGGAAATACTTATTTTTTTGCATAGGAACTTCTGGGCAGATTTTTGTACCATTTTCAATATGTGCCTATTTGTATATTGTTTTAAGTATTTTTTGTAAAATCTAAATTGGAATATATTAAAATATATAGGAAAGAACACGTCATCGCCCATGTCAAATTGACCAAATAACAGCAGGTAAATCTTGTCCATCGGAGGACTGAAATCCATCTGGGCTCTCTATTCTTCCTGAGGCCTTCAGGGCCTTTTTACTCTGCGAACGGTGCTAGCAGTGACGGGGTAAAACCTTGATTGATCCCTCCCCACCTGATGTTGGATCTGTCTGCAGTTTACAAACCTCTGATTAGACTGTCCAAACATTCTTTATAAATAGTGTTTTAGTTTAATGTAAAACCATTTTACAAAATTAAGACATGATCGCATCACCTTCTTCGTATGTACAAAAACATCAGCAGTTTGATTTATATACAGTAAATGACACTTGTACATGTTTTATACACAGTAAAAACAAGCTACAATGTATACATCACTTATTCCTAGAGTCATTCCTGTCCCTCTTCCTCATTGGCTGCAGCCAGCTCAGAAGGAGGGACTTCCTCCTCTGAGTCGGCTTGACGGGCAGCGGTACGAAACAGTTTCATCAAATCCCGAAATCTCCTTGATACCTGAAAAGAAATTCAGACGGTTGATCAACACAGGAGATTTACTTTTAATCATAGCATTATATTCCTAGCGCTAGTTGGAGCTAACCCTGAGTTTGCTAGAAATAACCCTTGACAAACCAAGAGCTTACCCTAGATCCCCTTCCCACTGATTTTTTTTACTGAAAATAAATGAGATGATATTTAACAGAACAACCAATCACCTGGTTCGGAGTCTTGTTGCCGAGCAGAGTAGAAATGGCTTGGAATGTGTCGGGATTGGCTCCCTCCTGCTGACACGTGGTCAGAAGGACTCTGTCGGCCTCCCTGAAACACAAGTCGGTCAGTGAGCATCAAGCGGCCTATGAGGGGCGGCGCTCGACGTGAACATTACAACCAGCTGAAGAGAAGAAGGTTTCACCTGGTCCACAGGATCACCTTCTCCCCACTCGCCGTGAGGGACATGTTTTTGGCCCCGACGGCAGTTTCAGGTGAGGGGCTTGGCCTGGCGTGAGAGTCATCAGTGCGGCTGCGTTCGCCGTCACTGTGCTTATTCTCTCCCTCTTCCATCTCATCTTCCTCTTCGTCAGCCGAGGCAGCAGAGCCGACCTTAACACAGCTCCACGACGCCGCTACAGGCCCCGTCAAAGGAACCATTAGCTCTTTTCATTGGAAGTCAAGGTAATGGGTTCTCTTTAAGGCGAGGTTAGTTCAGTTAATTATTGACGAGAGAAACCATTGTTATTATTCTCCTGGTTATCAAAGTTAAGTAAGCCGATCCATTCTGAATGAGGCATGAAGTCACGTAGCATTCCTTATACTTTTTGGTCTCCAAGACTCGTGTTCAAATGTTGTTCTGAGATAAGCAATGTAACAGATTCATACAGGTTCATGAGTTGGTCCAAAGTAAACAAACAATCGCTGGTAAAAGTAGTAGAGCATAGAAAAAGAACCCAACCTGGCAGAGAGCTGCTGGCTCCACAGTCAACAGCAACTTCTCCTCCTTCCTTTTCTCCAGCCTCATCTCCTCCCTCTTTCTCTGCCGCCGCCGCCTCCTCCTCCTCCTCCTCCTCCTCGTCTCCACCCTCTTTGTCTCCCCCAGCCTCCTCCTCTCCACCCTCTTTTTCTCCCACCCCCTCGTCTCCCACCTCCTCCTCTCCCCCCTCCTTGTCTCCTGCTCTCTCGTCTCCCCCCTCCTCCTCGTTGTCGTCCTCTCCTCCGTTCTTGTCTACACCCTCCTTTTCCCGACCCTTTTCTCCTCCATCGACTCCTCCCTCCTTGTCTCCTCCCTCCTTGTCTCCTCCCTCCTTGTCTCCTCCCTCCTTGTCTCCTCCCTCCTGGTCTCCAGCAGGGAGGAGTGGCTCCAGGTTCTTCATGGTTTTAGAGACTCCGTCTGAGGTCTAGAAGAGAAAAAATAAAGTTTCCAGGTGAAGCGAGGTCTGAAGACCAGAACCACATGAGCATTACCTCTGCTCCTCACCCTCCCTCCCTCGCTAGGATACCTTAATGCCCGGTCATGGATTAATAGTCAATTGTATAGTTTGTTACGGTGAGAATGTAATCCCACATAATGACAGGAAGGAAATTAGAGCACTGGATTTGAGTATAATTTGTAAGAAATGTCAGAGCCACCAGTGAGTGAAAGGCTCTGTGAGAACATCAGTTTTGAGTTGCCTACGCCTGCCTCTGGATGACACCATTATTCCTAGCTCCTTTCTGAGCAATCAAGGCATCTCCTCCTTGATGACATATCAAGGCCATTGGATGATTTAATACAGTTAATCGGTTACACATTGTACCTTTAACTACAAGATAGTTATATTCCTTACTACAGAGCCACTACAACTGAACTACATGGTCGTTGGTAGTAGACCAAAAGGTTTTCACTAACTTTGTTGTAGCTACTGCAGGAAACCATCTTCCTCCTGCGACGCCGGACAACCATTGGAGGAATCTTCTGTCCATCTTCCTCATCCTCGAGTTCTGGGAGAGTGACTTCTTCAAAGCCATCATTAGCCCCGCCCCCGGATCCTGCACCAACCGCCTCAACGCCATCAACGGTACCTCCTCCTTCCTCTGGCCAATGAGCATCTTCAAACTGTCCTGGACGAGCCAGGGGTGGGCGGAGCTCATCAAAAAACACCCAGAACTCCCCTTGCAGGTGGGTGTGTCCCTTCAAGAGGCTGGCCATCTGAGCTTTCAGCTGTAATATGCATACATAGACACTTAGAATACATAAAAACACAATACTATACAACACGATACAACAATACCACACAAGAATAATAGACCAATCAGAGGCTGACCATCAGAAATTTCAGCTGTAATAAAGTTACAATACAGCAATGGCTTTGGTTAATGTTTAGGACAAGCTACCTCGTGGATACTGGCTGAGGTTTGTGCTTTGTTAGGGTTTGTGTTAGGGTTAGGTACCTCGTGGATACTGGCTTGGCTAAGGTCATCTCCTCCTTGCAGAGCCTTGATGATCTTCTGGTAATGAGACGGGTTCTCCCCAAAACTGATCTCCAACTGCCTCAGGAAACGACGACTTCTTTGGAACGCCTGCTGCTCCTCAAACTGCAGAGAGACGGGATAAGCAGAAGAGGAAAGCCACAAAGTCAGCAGTGCTCTCCTATAGGTTAACATCATATTACCGTAGCATGCAATACCACAGTCAAATGAAGAACGTGGGTTGACCCAGGTCGATCACTCACCAGGCCACATTCCAGAGCCTGTTCGGGCTGCAGGAAGGCAGCGAAGTCCCGGAGCAGCTCTGTGTTGTCCTGCAGGACACAGCGCAGACTGCGGTACAGATGGACCATGGAGCCCTGCTCCTCCCCGGCCTCCTCAAACTCATAGAGCAGAGACAGGAAGTCCTCCATCCTCTTTGGAGACCCTCCGAGAGCTTCACGCACCTAGAGGAGGAGAAGGAGAGGTATGGGGAGGAGCAAGAGAGGAGAAGGAGAAGGAGAAGACAGAAGAAGGGAGGAGGAGGAGAGAGAAGAAGAAGAGGGAAGGAGAGGAGCAGGACAGCGAGGGGACAGAAGAAGGGAGGAGGAGGAGAGAAGAGAGGATGATAATTATGAAATATTAGGGTTGTGTACCAAAACCAGGCAGTACCCAAATAACTGGTGCATACCAGACTGAATCACAAAGCAAATGTCGACATAATCTAAGGAAATAACTGAATACAAAGTACATAACTTTCGCTGCTTGAAGGACATCTATTTTAAAAAGGGATTTAAGGGAACCATAACCCTACGAAGCCTTAATTACAACCGACTAACAATATCAATAGTGAAAGCACTTACGATTAGCATACAGCAGGCTAACAGACCATCAGCAATATTGTTCTGATTGGTTCTTACAGGTAGGCATGTGTTCTGGTGGGTTCCTACGGTTAGGCATGTGTTCTGATTGGTTCCTACCCTGGTCAGGTAGGCCTGGGCGAAGGCTGTGTCTTTGCTCTCTCTCTGCGGGTCATTATCTAGGATGTGGTGGTCGTACAACAGCAGGAGCTTGGAGGAATCCTTGCTGTGTCGCTCGGGGCGACGGCGGGTCGGGGGGCGGAGTCGACCTGAGAGGAGATCACAGATTAGAGATGTGGTCTGAGAATAGCGATGAGATCTGAGATGAGATCCAAGATTAGAGCTGAGATCTGAGATGTTTGACCGGAACTTCATTGCTAGGCTAACATGTCCAACAACAGGCTGATGAAAGAAGACCCTTGATGAGCGACTGTATAAATATAGAGGGAATAAACCCCTGACTGACCTCTCCCCCTCCCCAGCGTCTTTCCCGTTCCTCTGGGAAGTCTCTCTCCACCCGGAGCGCCGCCACCTGCTGCCTCGGAGCACCGGTGTTCTCCCGCCTCCTCCTCCCCTTTAGCCAGCCCCTCCTCCTCCTCTTCGGAGATCTCCTCCTGGGAGTTCTGCGAGCCGGGGGAGTGGTCCTCCTCAGAGTCCTCCCCCCCCAGCCTCCTCTCTGAGGCCAGCCAGGTCAGCTGCTTCATGGTCTCCTGGAGGAGGAACAGAGCAGCACACCGTCATGCTGAAGGCTCCCGCCACGTCAGTGGTTACACCCACAGTGGACCATCTGAGCTTCATAGAGTGGCTCAGGGGTCAACCGCCATCAGGTTAAGTAGCCTACGCTAGTTACAGTAACTAGGGAATTCACTTGCTTTACCTGCAGCTCTGGGACTGAGAGGATGGACTCTTCGGAAGACATCTCCTCTTCCTCATCTTCATCCTGAGTCAGATCATCAAAGTCATCTTCCTCCTCTCCCCTTCCCTGTCCATCTTCCTCTCCATCTTTATCTCCACCCTCATCTCTCTCTCCTCCACTCTGCCCATCATCACCTCCTCCCGTTTCCTCTCCTCCTCCATGTCCCTCCTCTCCTCCTCCTTCATTCCCCTCGTCGCCTGCTCCTTCATGCCCCTCCTCTCCCCCTCCTGCATGCCCCTCTTCTTCTCCCCCTCCGCCGCCATCTTCCTCCTCTCCCCCTCCTTCATAAGCCTCCTCTCCTCCTCCTCCACCACCTCCATGTTCCTCGTCTCCCACTCTGTGTTCTTTCCCTGCTCCTTCAACATGCACCTCGTCTCCTCCTCCTCCTCCTCCTCCTTCACCTCCACAGCCTGTGGATGTTGAGGAACAGTGCAGTGTGGCCTGGATAGGGAGGAGATCACCTCCTTGAAGGACATTGGATACGGTGACAGTATGAGACGCAGTATGAGGTACAGAGGTGGATGTGTCCTGTTGGACTGGAGTCCTGGGTCTCACAGGCTGTAGAGAGGGGGTTGTGTCCTGTTGGACTGGAGTCCTGGGTCTTATGGCCGGTAGAGAGGGGGTTGTGTCCTGTTGGACTGGAGTCCTGGGTCTTATGTCCGGTACGGAGGGTGTTGAAGCCAACGAGCTGGGCTGCTGGCTGACTGATTGGCTGTTTGCCATGATGAGGGGGGGCAGGCGAGAACTGCGAGCCAAAGAAAAGGGTCTTTTGGGTTTGAGGTGGTGGGGGGGAGAGTTAGGGTGCGGCTTGGTCACTGTGGGGGGGCGGGACGGATGCAGCCTCAGCTGGGTGTCTCTTGGCAGCCAGGAGGGGCAGGAAGCCTGGCCCGAGCTCAACATGGCTTTCTGGATGACTGGCTGACTCTTCTGTGAAGGAGACAGTTAACAGCATATGTGTTACCCCCACATCAGCGGAGAAGCTACCACTGAAATGAAATGCTCAACCATCTCCTGACAGAAGGCACACTAGTCACTATTTAAAAATTATCAGATTTGTTTTACCCAGCGGCTATTAAAAGTGTTAGGGTTGACTTTCACCACAGATAGAACCAAATCACTAACTAAGAGGCGGTAAAAAGTAAAACAAACCTCTCTCCTCGAGAGCAACAAGAGCAACATCACACATTGCATCATTTCACCTCGTGATCACAAAAAAGGTAGTTCTGAGGCGAATCACTTCCTTAGCTCCAGGGCTAACTCATGACCCAGGTCAACAGTGGAGGATTACCTTGAGCCACTCGGGCATGCAGGAGGTCTCCCTGAGCACCGGGGGGCGCTCCTCTCCGGGCTGCGCCGTGCCGCAGGCCACGGGCATGGCCGGGAGCACTCCGCTCTCACGGAACACCTGACAGGAACACACCGGAGTCACGGGGTCTGAACACTCCTCAGGGCCAGGGTCAGGGTCAGGGGCCGCATGGTCTGAACCTCCTTCGAGGATGAAGGCTTTGTGTATTTGCATGGGAATAACCCATCTGTGTGCCATTTCTAAACCATTTAATAAAAATTCAAGTCGCTGTGTGCATGATTGAGCCTGCCCCGATAGGCCACACCATAAAGGCATAGGTTGGCAACTGCTGAGGCATAGTCAACCAAGGGGCCTTGTGAATCATTTCTCTTTTTATTTACACAAAACCTTTTCCCTCTCGTCAATCCAAACGAGCAGAGAATCGGTAATAGATTAAAAATAATAATCTATCTACATGTGGACCTATCTATATAACTATCTATGTTCGCTAATATTTATTATCACCCATACTGCACATTGAAGGTTAAATGTTGTGTGTTCGACTAACAGACCTTGATGGGGTTGTTGGCCGGGGCCTTGGAGCCGCTCATCTCCCAGACCCTCCGGCGGAGCTTCCAGGGTTTCTTCAGCACCAGGTAGGAGCTGAGCATCTGGTGAAGGTCCAGCGTCCCGGAGAAGTTCCTCAGACCCAGGGCTATCAAGCTGTTTGCATCAACATTAGACATGTTAACCCACAACTATCCACAGGTTTCCCGGGGTGGTTACTGGGGAAATGTGGGCCCACAGGCCTCAGCTGTGTTTTCAGCTGATCAGCTGGCAGGCCAATCACATCACTGTATATAGTCGCTCTGTCGCCGAATAAAATGATGTCTTTAAAAAGCTTGCGAACAACGTGCTCAGTTCGAGGATGTGCTTACACTCGGACAAAACTAAATAATTGGTTGAAATTGGAATGAATGAATGACAGACGGTGATTGTTTACATCGACCCCTTAGTAACCGGTAGTTAAGCCCACAATTTGCGCAAAGCGTCACGGGGGGGCGGAAGCTTGTGGCTAGGGAAGGTTCCTCTATGTAGAGTACATCTACGGTACACCCGTGTGCCTGGTGTTTACCAGTCCTCAGCCGGGGTGTACAGGGTCCTGGTCCTGGGGGAGTGGAGCCGGGGGTCCAGGCTGCAGATGGGGAGCAGCTCCAGGTGGAGGAACAGCCTCCTGGTGGCCATCAGCCAGGCCATGTCTGCTGGGATGTAGGGATACACGTGACCTGCACACACACACACACACACACACACACACACACACACACACACACACACACACACACACACGCACGCACACGCACGCACACGCACGCACACGCACGCACACGCACGCACACGCACACGCACGCACGCACACGCACGCACACGCACACACACGCACACACACGCACACACACACGATCGGTTGTTATTAAGGCGCCGATTTACTCACAGCCATCGGATAAAACTCCTAAACAACAGTCTTAACCCTCACCATAACCGAGACTTGAGGTAACCGAGTAGGACTGAGACTAAGGTTAATCTATTGGGACTTGGGTTAACCTAGTCAGACCCATACTAAGGTTAACCGAGTAGGACTGAGACTAAGGTTAATCTATTGGGACTTGGGTTAACCTAGTAAGACGTATACTAAGGTTAACCGAGTAGGATTGAGAATAGGGTTAACCAGGAGGATTGAGACTGGGGTTATCCTAGTAGGGACTGGGACTAGGACTGACCTAGCAGGGGTTAGGGTTACCCCGGTAGGTTTCCCACTCACTGTTGATGCTGGAGCTCATTTCAGGGAGCCAGCGTCCGGCTGCTGGAGCTGACGGCCGCGGGGTAACGGGAGTCTGCTCCTTCTCCCCCACCTCCTGGAGGAGAAGGAGTGCCTCCTCCAGGTTTGAGGCTCTGAAGCTGCTCCTGCGGCCCGTCCCCTCAGCGCGGCTGGAGAACTGCTGCAGCTCCTCCTGCGGGAGAACATCATGATGAATGACACGCTGTTCGGAGTGGGGATCCAGGTGTTGTCATGGTTACTGACCAAGTGGTTTGCTGTCATTATGGTTGCTGACTAGGTGATGTCATGGTTACTGACCCAAGTGTTGTCATGGTTACTGATCATGGGGTTTGCCGTTATTGGTTGGTGACCAGGTGTTGTCAGTGTTACTGACCAAGTGGTTTGGTGTTGTCCTGGTTGCTGACCTGTTGTTGGTGTTGTTTTGGATAATGGCCAGGTGTTGTGGTGTCGTTACGGTAACTTACCAGGTATGTTTTAGTGATGGAGGTCTCATTGTGTAGAGCTTCAACACATCTGCACAGGAGGTGGACTTGAGTCAGCAGCTGCACATGCTGATGTGCAAAACAGAAAAGAGAACCACCTCACACTGGAGTCCAGCATTACTGTGCTGTGACTCGTCAAGATCAAATGTGCGCTGCTAGGTTAGGTTTAGTGTCACAGCCTCTCTGGAGCCACTGAGTGAGGCAGTGGAGCATTCAGTCAGCGTTTGCATTCGACTAGGAAACGCTACCGTGATAATCAATGCATATGTCCAATGACACCGCACAAGGAGAACAAACTCACCTGCTGGATCTGCTGCTGCAGATGACATTTCTGGATGTGGTTTAAAAAGCGGGCAGGGCGGAGTTGAGGTTGCAGCAACAGCAGTGGAGGGGCGGTTGGGGTAACAGGGTAGCAGCCTGCGGTGGGGGTAACAGGGTTGCGGGCCATGTTCGGGGTGCCAGGGCAACGACCCACTGGAGGGGTACCAGGGCAGCGGCTAGACGTGATCTGCACCGCCCTGCGTTGCTGCTGGGTATCAAACTGCTCTCTCACAGCCCGTCGGCACTCTGTTAGCATGTTGGCTAGTGGCGCCTCAAAACTAGGAGGAACCCATACAGAGAAGTGCACTCTTAGAATTTCCACATAAGACTCTGCAGAATAATAAAATGGCGTTTCAGGATGCTCCCTCTGAACTAAATCTTCCTTATTGGTGCTTTGTTAAAGAAGAAGAATAGTAGAGGGATAGTTTACTGTTCCTCCCAACCCAAGCAGATACAGCACTGCTCTGCTGCTCTGTCCCATCGGGAGGACTGTGTGTGTTTCCATGTGCGTGTCAGGTGAGTGAGTGTGATTGTGTGTGTGTGTGTGTTACCGTAGTGCCTGTGGGACATTGAACTTAGCCACTGTCTGTGACGGGGCTTCCTCCACTACCAGCTCTTCTTTGAACTGAGGGAGCAGAGCCGTGATTAGTTGACATACAACATATAAAAAGGGGTTTGATTGGTTTACAAACAGCCTTGTAGAAGGCTTTATATTGGTTGACATACATCCTTATAAAGGGGTTCTATTGGTTTACATACAGCCTTATAAAGGGGTTCTATTGGTTTACATACAGCCTTATAAAGGGGTTTCTATTGGTTTACATACAGCCTTATGAAGGGGTTTCTATTGGTTTACATACAGCCTTATAGAGGGGTTTCTATTGGTTTACATACAGCCTTATAGAGGGGTTTCTATTGGTTTACATACATCCTTATAGAGGGGTTTCTATTGGTTTACAGACAGCCTTGTATATTGGTTTTAGTATAGAGGTTGTCCTAGTTAAGAGGTTGGCTTAGTTAAAGTCTCACCGTGTCAAACAGCTCCTCCAGAAGCTCATTCACCTCCTTTTCTGTAAAGAAGATCGATGTGTCAATACACTCACCATACTTCACAGGACCACTTCAAGTCTCTTGAGCCCAGTTTAAAAACCTTCAGATCCCTTTATATCGTAGTATTTTAGAGGTACTTCTAGTAGTAATAATGAGGTAGTATTTGTCCTATTGAGGTAGTAGTAGTATGAGTATTATGGAGGCAGTAGAAGTATTGGAGCGTACTAGTGATTCGAACAGCTCGGTCCGTCCGGTAGTCCTCCTGGTCCGGCTCACGCAAGTCCTCCAAGAAGTTGTACTCTGGGTCATCTTCATCATCTGCATCTTCTGAGAGGAAGAGGAGGAGCACACAGTGAATTAATTCACACTGAGCATATTCACACAATGATACAGCTCACCTAGAAAATATTATATAAGGCTACATATCTTAGTGGTAGCCATCATACCACCCCAGGCTCCAACCCCCTAACACCGCACCCCTAGCTTCCATCTCAAGCCTTAAGAACACCAACCTTCATTGTCGGAGGCCATCAGGCCTTGGAGCCAGTGGCTCCAATGTCGGTCCTCCTTGTAGAGCGGCGGGCCAGGGGTGTACATGTCAGGAGTGATGTCCGGAGCGAGTAGCTCCGCCTCCAGCTGACCTAAAGGGACGTCTCGCAGGGGCCGTTTGGAGCGTGTGCGGAATGCCACGAGCCCGATGGCATCATCATCACCCCCCCCGCCATCTCCATCACCACCGTCACCTTCCTCCACATCTTCATTCAGAGACTGCAAGGCACGGACAGGCTTAGAAGTAGATAACACATGACTGGTCCTCCTCAGCACTCAGAATGCTACATACTTGGAAGGAATGGCAGGAAGTGTTCAACGCCAGCTCCTCTTCAACAGCATCCAGTCGCTCCAGAAAGGAACAGTCTGGGAGGTGGAGCTGAGAACCGCAGGGGCCCGCATACATCCGTAGGTGTTTGGAACACCTGGACACCTGTAATGCATTAACAATAACATCTCAGCACATCCTTTTTACCACAGAAGACAATCTCATAAAAGAAGATCCTGAAGATTGTTACACGCGCGTTATATGGTCTTACAATACCAAGATGATCCCTATGAACCCGTCAGGTCAGTTACCCACTTGCTACAACTTTACTATGCTATAAAAGTCTATACCAAGCCGTCATTCATTCAGTTTCTGCAGCATAGACAAACGGTATGGTTAATATTAGCAGATTGGAGAGAAGTCATTGGGCTTCACAAGCTCTTCTGATGTAGCTCTGGCTTCACAGTCATAGCAAATCTCTCTACCTTGTTCTCACAAAATAACAATGACAATGCATAGTTGGGACAAAGTTATATTTGCTATTCGCTGCATAGCCACTTTTCAAATGCACCTTTATACCTGCTGTTTTAATTATTACCAATAGCTTGACAAATACAACTACAAATGGAATAACAGATTACAATTTATTTAATCTTTTGTTTAGAAATGTAAAGAATGGTTGTAACTACTACCACAATACAGCAACAGTATGTTTGAGGCTTCAAGGGTTTATATATATATATATATATATATATATATATATATATA
>JAOPUD010000009.1:19315139-19325292 GCA_027122715.1 Trisopterus minutus
GTGTGTGTGTGTGTGTGTGTGTGTGTGTGTGTGTGTGTGTGTGTGTGTGTGTGTGTGTGTGTGTCTGTGTGTGTGTGAGTGTGTGTGTGTCTGTGGTGTTCTAATTATATGTTCTAATTATAAAATCCAAAATATGATTCCTTAAACTAAACAAAAGAAAGGAAAACATGAATATACTTAGAGTTTGTAATCACATCATGATCATGGCATGATTATGCGGCATCTGGTACACTGAGCATAACCTTTAACCTCTGAGCGAAGAGGAGGAACCACAGTGTTTACACAAATCTACCGCCTCTCTTTAAGCCAATGACATGGTCTCCCTCTCTCTTTATTTATGAGTTATTCTCTCTCTCTTTCTCTGTCTAAGCGATAGCCTCTCTACCTAGGTGCAGGTCTCTCTGTTAGGGTGATAGTTTTCTCTCACTCTCTGTCAAGGTGATATTCTTCCCTCTCCTGCCTGAATTTCGGAGTTGAAGCATGCATACCAAAGGAAGCTCATGGTACAGTCTGTTTTCTGTCTGTTTCTGTTGGCGTATTGGTCTACCCATATACATGTAGCTTATAGTGTGATATTATAAAACAATGCTTTGTGTATGTCATTTATCATCAGAGTTAATATAAGCTCTTAGGCACTAAGAAAACTTAAATAAATAATTATTCTGAGATCAATAAAAGCAATTCATTGTGTGAAACATATAAAGTCAGACTTTATACGTTATTGATACTTAAACTGGAGGGGTACTCAAGATTAGATGGAAGTACTCCACATTTACATATTGTTAAGGAAATTAATCCGGGGCTATTTTGGACTATTATTTTATTTAACCTAATTTACTCAGGTTTGTCTTGACCTGATAGCAATAAACAAAAAGCAGTGTTGTGCATGAACTAGTTCAAAATAACTAATTCATTGAACAAGTTCATTTTTCTATAAACTTTGAACTGAACTAAACACATTTTTAAGAAGAACTTGAACTTGGACAAGTTCAGATTTTGTGACATTCTAAATTGATGCTTATAGGTCCAGACGGCATGTTTATCAAATTGAGTAACTGCCTTAGTTGTGATGAATGAAACAGGTGTACAAATAATATCCACAACAATTTGAGATTGTAGTGATGGGCAGCTGGTAATGGAAAGGATTCATTTTATAAGATAAGCACAGAATAATCACTCCCACAGTTTTTCTTCCGATTCTAAAAAAACTTAATGAACTGAACATGAACTATTTCAAAACTGGGTTCGTGAAATATATGTATTTTATTTTGTATGAACTGAACTTTGAACTAGTTCATGTGAAGTGTGAACCTGCACAACACTGACAAAAAGTAATAACAGACAAATGACATGACAGAAAATAACATAGACAGGTATATCCGCTATGCAGCAGGTTGCAACAGGTTTCCTTCACATACCAGCATCTACTGTATTTCCATCAATGTTTAACTATTGATTTACACAAAGAAACAAGCTCCCACGGTAAAGCCGGTTTGGACCAGGCCAGAGCTATTTCGCTGCGTCTAGTCTAGACCAGTGAATCTCAAATAGAGTCCTTTGACCCCCATTTCGGCTGACCTGAGACTAAATGTTTGTCCGCAGGACCGCAATATTTACTAAAGCTCCTACGTAATTCATAAATAACTACATATATGTTTATATGTATATATGTATTAATAACTAAAATGATCTATGTTGTATTATTTTCACCTCCAAACTGTTGCTTTTCCTGACAGGCCTAAACAAAGATGATGTGGATATCATGAGAAGAAAGAATAAAAAATTTCTTTCTAAGTAAATAATTGAATAACAAAAGTATTGCAAGGATAATATAGTATGTTGTAATATATTATTTAGATATTGTTCAATGGGTTGAATTCAGGCTGCAAACTAGACCACTTCCAAAAATTGTAACACAAAAGATCTGTAGTATTCTCAATAGAATATGGGGGCTCATTTATTGAAATTGGGCTTCATGGGTTTTGTGTTTCAGTTCGAATTGCTGTTCCTTTGAGGACTACAAGCTAACAACAGAGTGGCTATTGAACCAAACCAGCCACCGTCCCAAAATCGCAGTGATCTGTGGCTCTGGTCTGGGCCTGCTGGCTAATTCTGTGACCAACAGGCAGTCGCTCCGCTATGAGGACATCCCCAACTTCCCTGTCAGTACAAGTAAGATACCGGTACAGATATCCTATCTGTTCATTTGATTATAGGTAAGATATTTGTAGAGGTAAGTAGCGGTTATATAACCGTACAGCTGAGTACATATATAGTAAATATACAGGTGTGTACAGGTATTTTACCTGCACAGGTAGGATACATGGACAGCTTAGTACAGGCAGGATACAGATCCACCTAAGACTGCAGGTAAAACTGCATCCTGTATTAAAGGGTCAATGTAAAATGCCTATGTTCATTCACCCTTCATCTATGAACTTGTACTGTCCTCATATATTTATTGGCGTCTATGGTGTATTTGTACCTTATTAATACTGTACACAGTGATAGTATGAGTACTATAGGTCTAAAATATGCATATTTATTAGAGGATTTCTTCTGTGTTGCAGTACCGGGCCATGAGGGCTGTCTGGTCTTTGGGACCATAAAGGACCAGTCCTGTGTTTTTATGCAGGGCCGGGTTCATCTCTATGAAGGCTACTCTCTGTGTAAGGTAATGTCTTCCTCTCTCTCTCTCCCCTCTCTCCATCACTCACCTCTCTACCTCTTTATCTGTCACCTTCACTCTTTCTCTCATCTTCTGTCCATCGCTCACCTTCTCTGACATCACAGTGTGTCTCCAGTGACATCACACCGTGGCACATCTGATCTCATGCTCCAATTGACATCTCAATCCTGTGTACCTGAGCTCATGCTCCAGGTGACATCACAGTGTCTCTGGTGACATCACAGTGATGTGTATCCGATCTCATGCTCCAGATATCATCACAGTGTTGTGTATCTGATGTCGTTCTCCAGGTGACATCACAGTGTTTCTGGTGACATCACAGTGTTGTGTATCTAAACTTAATGCACCAGGTGACATCACAGGGATGTGTATCTGATCTCATGCTCCAGATATCATCACAGTGTTGTGTATCTGATGTCGTTCTCCAGGTGACATCACAGTGTCTCTGGTGACATCACAGTGTTGTGTATCTGATGTCATTCCCCAGGTGACCTTCCCAGTGCGGATCTTCAAGCTACTGGGTGTGGAGACCCTGGTGGTGACCAACGCCTCTGGAGGCATCTGTCAAGACTATAAAGTTGGAGACATCATGGTCATCAAAGACCACATTAACCTGCCTGGCTTTGCTGGACAACACCCTCTCTGCGGGCCGAACGATGAACGGTACATACCATGAAATCATACTAATAATAATAAACATATAAAACAATAATCCTAATCATTATCAACCCTAAAAACGTCCTCTGATGTGGGGGAGAAAAACATGAAAAAACATTTCACAGAAAGAGGCATGGATGTATATAGAGATAAGCAGATTGAATAGATGGGATCGTTAGATAGAGAGATGGATGTTGAATAGATAGACAGGTAGATGGGAGGATGGATGGAACAGATGAAGAATGGATAGACATAAATATGGATGGATGGATAGAATGGACAACTAATGGGTAGAGAGATAGATGGATGGATGGATATAATGGATCACAAAAGGCTGGACAGGGAGGTGGAGGGAGAGTCAGGCAACCTGAAGATTGTGTTTTCGCTGTTAGGTTTGGGGTCCGATTCCCCTGCATGTCCGACGCCTACAGTAAAGATCTGCGCCAGCTGGCCCTGAACATCAGCTCTGAGCTGGGCTGTAGTGACTTTGTCAGGGAGGGCGTGTACTGCATGGTGAGCGGGCCAAACTTTGAGACCATCGCTGAGGCCCGCATGCTGCAGGTCCTGGGCTGCGACGCTGTAGGTGAGCTATGACAACACACAGTGGCATCATGCTGCTCAGATGACGGGTTGGACAGATAACACAAAACAACAACAAGTTTGTAAACTATGATATCACACCATTACATTACATCATGCTGGTGAGATATGACATCTCACAATGACAACCCTAACCATTTCCCTGGCGTCAAAGTCCTGATCTACACCCACCAGGGCATCCATGCCACCTGCCCTTGCTACCTGTCCAACACTTAGGCAGTGCCTCCCTGATATATAGAGCCTTAATTGTAGTTATGCTATTTCTTCATCAGGTATGAGCACAGTTCCAGAGGTGACTGTAGCCAAGCACTGTGGTATTCGGGTGTTTGGCCTTTCTCTGATAACCAATAAGGTATGTACAACTCTGATAACCAATAAGGTATGTACATCTCTGATAACCAATAAGGTATGTACATCTCTGATAACCAATAAGGTATGTAAATCTCTGATAACCAATAAGGTATGTACATCTCCGATTACCAATTAGGGCCTGTCTCCAGATGGTCACTGAAGATCCCATGTTATTCATCTCAAGTGTCTCTAACCCTGGTGCCAAATTCACAACCTTGTTCTTGTAAACGTCCACATAATGAGGGGTTCTGCTTTAGACTGTATTGTTTGTGTGTGGTTCTACTAAAGACAGTATGCATAGTTCTGCTATAGATAGTGTTGTGTCTTTGTGGTTCTACTAAAGGCAGTATGTGTAGTTCTGCTATAGACAGCATTCTGTGTGTGGTTCTGATAAAGACAGTATGTGTAGTTCTGCTATAGACAGTATTGTGTGTGGTTCTGATAAAGACAGTATGTGTAGTTCTGCTATAGACAGTATTGTGTATGTGTGGTTCTAATAAAGACAGTATGTGTAGTTCTGCTATAGACAGTATTCTGTGTGTGGTTCTGATAAAGACAGTATGTGTAGTTCTGCTATAGACAGCATTCTGTGTGTGGTTCTAATAAAGACAGTATGTGTAGTTCTGCTATAGACAGAATTGTGTATGTGTGGTTCTGCTGCAGGTTTCTCTGGACTACAGCAGAGAGGAAATGGTGAACCACGAGGACGTTCTGCTGACCGGTAAGATGAGAGCCGAGTTTCTGCAAAAGCTGATCTACACTCTGATAGTACGCTGCAACCTCCAGGAACAATAGCACCTCAGACCACAGCACCGGGACCAAGAACACAACCCATAACACCTCTTCCCCAGGACCAAGCACCCATAACCACACCCTATCTGGACCACTAACCCCACCTCCCCAGACCCATGCACCATGGGGAATCAGGAATAATACCACCACCTTTAACATCACTTCCCTGGGACCCATAGCACCACCTCAACTGGAAAAATAACAGCACCCCCACCACCACCCCAGGACCATGAAGACACTGGATTCACCATGGATAATATCAGGTTTATACTGTACAACATCCCCAAAGGGGCAATGTATAAACAGAAAAATCAACTTTCTTTTGAGTATTTTTGCATAAATGCACCTACACACATACTACAGTTCAGTAATACTACTTTTTATGATTATTATATTTTTATTAATTAAATTAAATTAAAATAATTAAAAATGTATTTGCAGGCCTTAAACGAGTATCAGGCTTTGCTGCTATCTGCTGGCAAAGATAATAAATACCATTTGGCAAGAAAGGAACATTGTATGGGAAACAACAGTACAACAGTACATTGGTTGGGTCTTTATTAACATATTAATACATAGTTCAGTTACGGACAAGGCCGATTAGACATGATTAGTCATTCATGAAATACAAATACATGATCAGTTGTTCATTGACAACCACACAATCCTGGTCTGTTCCAACTGGCGAGGAGAAGTCAGGAGAGGATTCCCAGTGGTCCACACCTGGGTGTCCCCACATACAGGTATATCCGGAGGTCGATGTGGCTTCAGGTATCAAGAAGATCCTTTGGTTTTCCTGATCATGGCTTCCATCACAGCCCACTGTTCTGGAGTCACCTGCAAAAACACCCAAACACAGTAAGATGGTTTAGAGTTAGGGTGAAATGGTGTCAGGGTTAGATGATTTGGTAACATGATGGAGTGGATTAGGGTTGGATGGTTCAGATTCAGAAAGACCGACCCTCTTCAGTTCGTTAAACTCTCCGGCCATGGAGACATACTCTCCTCCGTCCATCCGGATGACCTGAGAGGAAAACGCACACACACGCTTAATTTAACTATATTCTGCAGAGCACATACACACAGCATAGCTAGACATTAAAGATGATTATGTTAACATGAACCAGCCCCCCCCCCACGCACCGCTCCAGATACCCAGCTAGCATAGTCGCTGACGAGGTAAGCTGCCAGGTTAGCGATCTCTCCGGGGGTCCCCAGTCGGCCTGCGGGGATCCGACCCAGCATCGATTTCTCAAACTGCCCTGTAGGGTCCAACCGGCTGAATGCACCCTAGAACCATGACATTTTTTTTTAATTATGGGTAGAAATAGAAATAAGTTACACAATACAAACTTATATCTACCACAAAAAAACTTGAAATGGCCCTGCTTATATAATCCTCCTTTTTATGAACATTCCAAACAATGTTGTATTAAGTTATTGCCAAGACAAGAACATGCATCATTTCCACTGCTGGTTGATGTCCCAACAGCCTATGTGAACACACCAATATTCTATATGTTTCAAGCATATCAAAGCTGGTAGCCCATTCTAAGTAGCTGTAGTGTAAGCAGTATTCCTTATGTTCCTAGTCTGTGATTGGTGAAGTCTAAGCTGTACCGTAGTTGTGATTAATTAAGTCTAAGCTGTACCGTAGTTGTGATTAATTAAGTCTGAGCTGTACCGTAGTTGTGATTAATTAAGTCTGAGCTGTACCGTAGTTGTGATTGGTTAAGTCTGAGCTCTACCTTAGTTTTGATTGGTCCAGGCTGGATGACGTTAAACCTCATCCCGTACCGCCCCCACTCAGCAGCCAGTGACCTGAAACACAGTTATACTGGTAACACTGATATAAATATGTGATTTAAAATGCTTGCACTGATTACTGATACTGATTTATACTCGTTTGCACTTGTTTTACTTTAATACTGGCTACTCTTGTTTGAATGTTTACAAAGGCTTGTACAGGTTTATACTGGTTACTCTGGTTTATGTTGGTTACACTGGTTGATAGCTATTATACAGGTACAAGTATGGTTTTAATAGTCTGGTTAACCAACGACTCACTTGCAGAGTGTTTCAACTCCAGACTTCGCAGCTGCACTTGGAACCACAAAACCTGAACCAGACTCTGCATAGATGGTAGTGATGGCCAGGAAAGCTGCTCCTATACACACACACACACACACACACACAAATAATTAATATTCTCAGTCAGTCAGACAGACAGTCAGACAGACAGACAGACACGGTAAAAGGTCCAGACCTTTGCCTTCCTGGATGAGCCGCTTTCCCACCTCCAGGGTGACGTAGGCGGTCCCGTTGAGGACGATGTCGGTGATGGTCCTCCACGCGTTGGCTGACAGACGCTCAGACGGAGACACAAAGTTCCCCGCTGCGTTGTTTATGATCACCTGGAAGCACACACAGGAACCCGAGTGAACCTCAGATCAACACTGGACAAAACTATGATGTCATTGGATCAAACTTTGATGTCGTTGAATCAAACTGATCTAATAACTCTGTTATTAGACCATGAAAAGTTTAAGTTGTCATTTATATAGACATAGAATAGATACAACCAGATAAAACTGTTCAGATTAAATCAGAATCGATGGCAACAGTTCATATTAGAGAGGACCAGATCAGATTGAATCTGAACCCCAATTAACCAGATTTAAACAAACTACATCAGAATAGAGAAGATGAGGATGGGACCAGTTCGTACATCTGGAAGGCCAGCGAGCTCCACCAGCTTGTCCACACAAACAGCAACAGCCGCAGGGTCCCGAACATCACACTGGATAGCCTGGACCTGTGGTGGGGAGGGCCGGGGTCAGGAGGACAGGGCAGACCTACAAGCCACCGCTTATTGCAAAGGACATTCGACATGAACACAGGAGACAAAGCAGTACACACCTTGTTTCCTGTTTGAGAGGTGATCTCTTCTGCTGTCTTCTGCAAGACATCCAGCTTCCTGAAATACAGACCAAGCCGTATAGAGAAGGAATACTGTAGTTACACATTCAGATATAGTCCATAGTTACAGTCATACAAAGCACAGTTTCAGTCATAGATAGACTACTCTATAGTGAGTCTTACAGCAACCATAGTTAGTCGTAATTAGCACAGGTAATTAATCATAGCCCATTGATAGTCATACATAGACCATAGTTACAGTCCTACATTGTCCACATTGTCTACCAGCACTTTATTGTGCGCTCCACTTTAAATGTGTACTAGCACTGTACTTTTGACTAGTAGGTAGGGCAAATTGCACCGCTCAGATCTTCTTGCACTCTGGTCCCTATGTGGTTCCCAGTTACGTACTTTCATTCTGTGTTGGATGTTTCACTGTCTTTATGCATTGTTGTCTCTGTATGTTCCATGGGAGGGAGACGAATGAATGAGCTTGAACTTGATAGTTAAAGCTCCTGCTCACCGGCTGGCGATGAAGCACTGTGCACCGAGGCCCGACAGAGTGGTGGTCATGGCGCGGCCCAGCCCCGTGCCTCCCCCGGTGATCAGGGCCACCTTGTTGTTGAAGCTCCCAGGAAGCAACATGGCTCCTTCACAGGGAGGGAAGCTCCCTCCATCCTTCTGGCTCAGAGCCCGGCTCCAGGGCTGCAACAACAGGAGAGAGACAATGGTTAACCGACGTCTGTCTGTCCAATCAAATGCATTGGACTGTCCATTTACTCAACGATGTGAACTTACCCCTGACACATTCCAGTTATGACATGTCTCAGTTGTCACAATCTATCCCCTACCTGCTACATAATGACCGGTCTATTTTTTCACTGTCTAACCCTTATTTGCCCTTTAAGGACCTGTTTCTGTTATAGAGACAGGTCCTTAAGGGGCAGGTAGGGGTTACACAGTGAAGTTTCTGTATGCTTCTTACCCTTCTTACCCCTACCTGCTCCTTAAGGTACTGTCTCTTTATTCACTGTCTAACCCAACCTGCTCCTTAATTAGCTGTTTCTGTATTCACTGTCTAACCCAACCTGCTCCTTAGTGACCTGTTTCTGAATCCACTGTGTAACCCCTACCTGCTCATATTGGTCCGTCGCTGGATTCATTGCAAGTCGCCTTTGGTAAATGCATGCTCATAAATAACTAAATAAGTATATGTGTCTTACCCTGGCTTGCAGAATCCATCGTTTAGGTATTAACATGTTTTTACCGATAGAAGATAAACATACAGCCATGTCTTCAATGAACTTTCACCGAGTTTCGCCTTGTGGTACGCCTCACAATGTTTGAAAGTAGTTTCTAAGTCGGTTTTGATTGACTTGATTGACTTCACGTATGCCAGCGGGGGGTAAATTCTGGTGTCTACATTCAAAAAACAAATACCGGCAAAAACAAATGCAAAATCATTACATAGGTCTAAAACATGCACGCCTCCTTTTCAATTACAATGGTTTCGTCCATTATACACTTGCCCCTCATGAAATGCACAAAGGTTTGGTCCAATGTGTGGCGATGATCACATGTTCACGTAAACCTGATAATATAATACACACAAAAAGCGATCGTGTCTGTTTACTTTTTCAGGTGACTATTATAGTTTTCTTGAAATAACATGTGTATAATTTTATGACCATTCCTAAACAACTATTAATACAAAAAAATAGCTTAACAATTTCAGAGCGAATTCAAACGAGTAATATTTTATTTTCACCCCAAACTCTATGTATTACGGTAACATCACCATCAGCTCATCGATTCGCAAAATAAACCAAACATGCTGTGGCTTGACAACTACAACTTAAGTAGCAGCTATACACCTGACTATAGATAATGGCTTCAGTAGAACCCAAACTAATTCTGGTGTTCAGTGGGAAACGCAAATCCGGCAAAGATTATGTGACGGATTTTATTCTGAAAAGGTAAAGGTTTACTATTGTATACGTTCAGTCCTAGAGAAAATGCTGTCAGTTCACCCTCTGTAAACATACCTATATATATAGTATTGTATAGACCGTCTGTGTGTGTGTGTGTGTGTGTGTGTGTGTGTGTGTGTGTGTGTGTGTGTGTGTGTGTGTGTGTGTGTGTGTG
>JAOPUD010000009.1:19326809-19345515 GCA_027122715.1 Trisopterus minutus
TGGAGTGGTGTAGGACTCACTACCACCCTGGGTATGGAGTGGTGTAGGACTCACTACCACCCTGGGTATGGAGTGGTGTAGGACTCACTACCACCCTGGGTATGGAGTGGTATAGGACTCACTACCACCCTGGGTATGGAGTGGTGTAGGACTCACTGTCTAACTGGGTAGAACATGCTGCTCATACTATCTGACCAAGATGCTGTGTTGTGGGTTTCGATGCACTGGAAGCAGAATGAATGAGCTAAACGTAGGGAACAAGTGTAGGAAACAAGTGAGCTGAATGTAGGAAACAAGTGAGCTAAATGAAGGGAACTAGTCTAGGAAACTTTGCTGAACGTTGGTCATCAGTGAATGCAGAGCGTAACTCGAGGCAGCGGAAACTCACACCTTGGCTCGGTGGAACAACACAACGTCACGGGCGGCGATATGAGCAGAAACCCGAGGAGGCCACCTGAGCCGCCGGTCTGGCTGCCTCGCGTGGCGGTCTTCACTAGGGCTGCTCCAGACATGGCTGATGCTCCCTGGACGGACCAGAGCGAGCTGGGGCCCCCCCAGAGGGTCTGGATCTCTCTGATCGCAGGTGAGGCTCCGTGCTGGTCCTGGACTGGGGGTAGGGTCCAGGATTAGGGGTAGGGTCTTTGACTCAGCACCACCTACCTGGTCCTGGACTAGGGATAGGGTCCTCAACACTGAGGACCACCTACCTGGTTGGCCTGAAGTCCTAACCTGATGGTGTAATGTTTTTTGATTTGATGTTGATGTGATGTTTTTTTTGTTTTTTGCGTTGCTGCCAGCAACCCAAGACCTGAGGAATTCAAATGTCTGGTATATGGAGTTGGGTTAGAGTCTCCAATAGGGAATTAGGTTATGGTTAGCAGGGTTTGAGTTTCAAATATGGTTGCTTGAATCCCAAAAAAAGTCAATGTACAATATGTTGTACATATGCTGAGATGACCGAGATGACCAAGAAATACTTAAAGGAAAGGTGGTTCGAATTAAAAAAAAAAATGCTTAGGAAAGGTGCCTTGTTGCAACCTTTAACCCACCTTTAGCAAAGGTTACTCCTGACCAACCTTCATGAAAGGAAAGGAAATTTGTAACCCATAAAAGCAACAGGCCACCGACGAAGTTGACCAACTACCCAAAGACGCGGTAAAGCAGAACCTATGAGAATAAGAGTAAATGCCAACTTCACATTTAAGAAGACTACTGGGGGCAGTTAATTTCAACATCAACATAAGTTTAGCCTCTTGGTTTCACATGTGAATTGGGATTCAAGTGGCCTAAAATCTTCCCAATTACCAAGTCCGACCTTAGTGACTCTCACTATGGGTGACAACCTGATTTAAATCAATATGACAAGAACGCATGGATTTTGGAGTTTCACACTAGAGACTTAAGTCAGCAATACTCTGAGTTGCGCATTGGTTAGGAAAAGTCTAATTCATTTTAAACTGTGCTGTCTAAAAGTGCTCCTTTTCATCTCGCCTTGACCTGATGACGTTGTCTACAAGGGTTAAGGAAAGGTGGCATAAATGTTAGGAGATTTGACTTGGGCCCAAATTGGGCCCAGGAGTGACTCATACATGTACTCACTGGTGTGATGGGTAGTGCTCTTGGTAATGACAATTGTAATTATTCAGTGCCATCAGATGTTATTATGAAGAAGGCAATCTTAATAAGATTAACTCCTTGAGACAGGGACCACATACTACACCTTTAATTCAAAGGATTTTAACGTTGCCTCTCAGACACAATGAAGAATAGTTTGCTATTGTTAACATATGTAAGGGTTAGTGGTTAAGGTTAGTACTGTAAGGGGGTTATTTAATCATTAATATGGGTGTTAATCTGGTCATAATAAGGGTGTTAATCTAGTCTTTGTTAAGGGTGTTGATCTGGCCATAATAAGGATGCTTATCTGGTTAATAATAAGGTGTATCTGGTCTGGTCATAGTAAGGGTGTTAATCTGGTCATAATAAGGGTGTTAATCTGGTCATAATAAGGGTGTTAATCTGGTCATAATCAGGGTGTTAATCTGGTCATAAGGGTGTGTATCTGGTCATAATCAGGGTGTTAATCTGGTCATAAGTGTGTATCTGGTCATAATCAGGGTGTTAATCTGGTCATAATAAGGGTGTTAATCTGGTCATAATAAGGGTGTTAATCTGGTCATAATAAGGGTGTTGGCCCTTTAAGAGAATCTCGGCCAGAGAGCAGAAACTCCTTCCAGTCTGGTTTCTGTTCAGCCAATAGCAGCTCGGTCTTCACTTCCCAGTGAAGTTAGTGAAGTGTTCAAAGTCTTCATGAATGTTTTCTTCACTTTGAGATGAAGCGATCCATGAACTTCAGGTGTAGTCGTGATGTTTAATGCTCTGAGCTACTCAGTCCATTAAGAGATGAAAGGTTACTTTGTTTCAAATGGCAGAAAAAGAATTTGATGTGTTAGGAGCATCAGGATTCATCAAAGGTACAGAAATTCTCTTTATATCCTGATCCTTACCACTCAGTACTTTATACTATAGTAGTACTATACTACTATATAGTAGACTATAGTACTACATAGTAGACACTAGTACTAACCCTCCTACTGGGTGTTAACCAATACTTCATTATCCAGTGTTTAAATAAATACAATATCACGGTCCTGTTGGCTAATATAATATATATAATACATAACATTCATTACAATATATTATCAATTGTTCCTAATTCTCTTTTTCTTCATTACAGATCGCTTGTATTTCGCTACATTACGAAGCAAACCCAAAAGTACCGCAAACACCCATTACTTCTGCACCGACGACGAGTTCGTGTACGAGAAGTGAGGAACTAGTAACTAGGTTACATGAGAAATAAGGCTTTAAATGAGAGTTAAGTCTAATAATGAGAGTTAAGTCTTCTAAGGAGGATTAAGTAAAATAAAGAGTATTCAATCTTTAAATGAGAACTTAGACCTCTAATGAGGATTAGTCTTCATCAGATTAAAGGTCCGATGTGTCTCCGACCCCGCGCGGTTCAAACCGGTACCGCAGAACATACTGCTCATTAATAAGATATTTATAAGATCATATACAATCAGACATTCTAGGAGTATATACTGATCATTAATAAGATATTAATATGATATAAAGTCTTTGTTTTAAAGAGTCCATACTAGCTGTAGCATTGAGGTTTTCTTCATCTCTGATATCGTGGTCATTTTATGATTAAGTATAGCTCCACTCAGTATAACACAATTCCTTTAATATACACTCTTGTGCTGCAGTTTCTATGCAGATTTTGGGCCGCTGCACTTGGCTGCTCTGTATCGCTACTGCTGCAAACTGAACAAGAAACTCAAGGTAGGTACGACTATGTGTGGTATGCAGTATAGTGGGTGTGGTATGCAGTATAGTGGGTGTAGTATGCAGTAAAGAGGGTGAAGTATGCAGTATAGTACATACATACATACTATATATATAGATATACTGTATGTATGTATATATATATATATATGTACAGTACATGTATATTTATTTTTACAGTATTTATACAGTACATATGTCTATAGCCCCTTCCACACTATAATGTCTTGTTTATTATTGATGATTAAACTAATAATGTTCAGAGTTGTGACAGAATGTGGGTGAGTTAGTGAGTGAGTCACTCAGGGTCTGGTGGGTTAAGGGTTAAGTTAAGGGCTGGACCGCTCAGACCTGATCTTCCAGTGTTTACTGGTTGCCTTAGTGATGGCATTCCTCTGCAGTTCTGTTCTATAAAGCCTCTGTCTCTTCATTCAACTATACTATATCTATATATATTTATATATACACGTGTATAAACAAATATATATATATATATCGATAGATATAGAGATATCTATAGATATGTACAGATATTTACAGTATCTATATAGATATATGTAGAGCCAGTGAACCCAAAACCAGTTTTATGTGTTTTAAATGTGGTCATTTGTCTAATATGTTCGACAACATCAAAATCTATGCCATTTTATCCCTGTTACTGAAATAAGCCCCAATTTAGAGAAAGGGATCAAATCCCCAAAGCAGGATGTTAGCCACGCTGCTGAACGCAGGCGGGTTCTTGACTGATGTCAGACAAGCTTATCAGAGGTCATCTGACGTCACCACCAGGGGCCTGTCGGTGTGTGTGTGTGGAGCTCTGTGTTGGTGTGTGTGTGTGTGGAGCTCTGTGTTGGTGTGTGTGTGTGTGTGGAGCTCTGTGTTGGTGTGTGTGTGTGTGTGTGGAGCGCTGTGTTGGTGTGTGTGTGTGTGGAGCTCTGTGTTGGTGTGTGTGTGTGTGTGTGGAGCTCTGTGTTGGTGTGTGTGTGTGTGTGTGTGGAGCGCTGTGTTGGTGTGTGTGTGTGTGTGTGTGTGGAGCTCTGTGTTGGTGTGTGTGTGTGTGTGGAGCTCTGTGTTGGTGTGTGTGTGTGTGTGGAGTGCTGTGTTGGTGTGTGTGTGGGTGTGTGGAGCTGGTCAGTTCAGTTCTACAGTGGCTGAATGTGTGAATGTGGTTTTGTTTTATCGCTACAGCGTCTCTCTGGTGACTGATTGTGTTTCTTCTCCAGTCCTTCACTCTGACCAGGAAGAGGATCGTTCACTACACCACCTTCGACCAGCGCAGAAGAGCCAACGCCGCCGTGCTCATTGGCTGTTACTCCGTACGTACTAGAGAGACAGTAGAGAGACAGTAGAGAGACAGTAGGGAGACAGTAGGGAGACAGTAGAGAGACAGTAGAGAGACAGTAGGGAGACAGTAGAGAGACAGTAGGGAGACAGTAGGGGACAGAGACAGTAGGGAGACAGTAGGGGACAGAGACAGTAGAGAGACAGTAGGGAGACAGTAGAGAGACAGTAGGGGACAGAGACAGTAGAGAGACAGTAGAGAGACAGAGACAGTAGGGGACAGAGACAGTAGAGAGACAGTAGGGGACAGAGACAATAGAGAGACAGTAGGGGACAGAGACAATAGAGAGACAGTAGGGGACAGAGACAATAGAGAGACAGTAGAGAGACAGTAGGGAACAGAGACAATAGAGAGACAGTAGGGGACAGAGACAATAGAGAGACAGTAGAGAGACAGTAGGGAACAGAGACAGTAGAGAGACAGTAGGGGACAGAGACAGTAGAGAGACAGTAGGGGACAGAGACAGTAGAGAGACAGTAGGGGACAGAGACAGTAGGGAGACAGTAGAGAGACAATAGAGAGACAGTAGGGGACAGAGACAGTAGGGAGACAGTAGGGAGACAGTAGAGAGACAATAGAGAGACAGTAGGGGACAGAGACAGTAGAGAGACAGTAGAGAGACAGTAGGGGGGAGCTGACCCCAACCAAGGCGGGCTTGACTGGAAACTTTCGTCAGGTGATGATTAACTGTAGAATATTTGATGTTGAATATTTGATGTCCTTGAAGAGAGATAACAAAGGCTGTAATTGCGGCTTCAGTTCTAGGACTCTGTAATAAGAGCCTCTATTGCCACTTTTCCAGCGACAGAACCAACGCTCAACGCGCCACCATTTAGCGCGGCGCGGCCTGGCTCGGGTCCAGGCCCGTCGTGTTTCCATCTGAAAAAGAACGTCTTCAACGTGGGCGGGTCGGCATTAGGGTTTAATCCCGGGAGACGGGATTCCCGGGAAATCTGATCAAGACTATTTCCTGATTCCCGGGAAAGGTTATGACGGGAAATAAAGTAAAATAAAAAAACTCGACTGCGTATCTGTTGTTGTCGTACGGTAACGTTGATGGAGGGGAAACTCGAGCCCCGGAAAAGGAATGATACAAAAACGAAACAGCGGAACGCTGATCCTGGTCCCCCTTGGGAGCGGGTCTGTGGACTCCTGCCACGCCGGACACAACTTAACTTTGAGTGATTATTCCCGTTTGCAGCCGCTTACACTCTGCTGGCCAATCAGTGGCCAGCAGCCTGTTTACGTCACACAAAAGTACCAGCTCAGCTCGCTTGGAACCAGGTACCTGGTACCATCTGTGGAAAAGGGGCATTATGCTCCTTCTACTTCTAGCTCTAGACTCATGCTCCGACTCCTTCTAACTATAAAGACTTAAGCCCAACACACTGCCGCCGAAGCGCAGCGCGTCAAAAAGAACGGCCCCATTATTACCGACGTACTAGCCCACACCGGCACGCTGCCCTGCAAAGCTTCACGCCGCTGTTCTACTCCTTAGCGTCACCGTGCGAGAAAAAAACGTTTATTTTAAAGCTTTTATTGTACATCCCGGCTTGGTACAAGGTCCTGTACTTATGGAGATTGATACAGTAGATGAATAATTCCACAATGCAAAATAAATGAGCAATGAGGTGACTAAACCGCAAACGAAGTGCCCGACAGGACATAAGTAACTATGAATTAATGTGCAACAGTACTGCAGTGCGACGCTACCTCTTTGCGCTAGGGGCAGCATTTGATGCGCGGAAACTGCGCACCGCTGCGCTTTGGCGGCGGTGTGTGGCCGGCTTTATGCTCCCTCTCCTTCTAGCTCTATAGACTCATGCTCCCCCTCGTTTTCATCTCTCTGCAGGGATAGATGATGCAGAGTCAGAGTGTGGATTGGATGGGGAGGAGTTCGACTGGATCATCACAAATGAGGCAGACGCTCCACCGTTAGAACAGCAGCTTGAGAACATTTTACTTCTCGGCTCACACGCAGCAGGACGGCACAACTCCTGAAGCTTCCAGAAGAAACGTCCACCCCACCACAACTGCAGAAGACACTATTGAAAACATTTGGCTGCTTTGCACTTTTTCAAAGCGCATTTTCTGTTTTTTCAAGTTGCTTGAGCATGACAGCCGATCATGGGCCCAACTGGACCTCTAGTGCCTGAAACCTTTCCCCCACTTTATAATGCAAAAAATAAAGTTTCCTTAATAAGGTTTATTTACTCAATCCATCCATGAAGGAAAGCGTTGGGAGGATAAGACATTAAGGGTTAAGGTTCGAGAGATGGGTTATGGTTAGGTTAATTTTAGAGACTAATGTTTTGAGGGTTGGAGTCTTTGGGTAAAGGTTAGGGACTTTGGTTAGGATTCATATTGGGTACACTTTAGTTTAATTATCTCGTCATGACTAAATTAAGGGGTGAGCAAAGAGATGTGTGCACATGTTAAATAATGACATCACTACTGAAATGCTATTAAATGTGGCCCTTTATTTTTAAAAATCCTGCATTAATTACAATAACATCACAGTAAGAAACTGCAAATACTGGGAGAGAATTGTCACCTGTCAGAACTTACATGATCTACTTCTTTTAATTGTTATATTTCCAATGATCACTTTATTTGATGCAAAAATAGACTTAAATTCTATCATTAAGAGATCCTTTGACCCAAGGCTTTTCGTTGGCCCCTCCCATTACCGCAGTGGAATGTGTTGCAATTGGCCAATCACCTTTCCCCGCATTGGCTAACACTCAGCTCCTTGGCTGTATTGGCTAGATCTTTACGTCCATCACAGACCTGGACAGGCTATTGGCAGGATGGGGTTAACAGTGAGACTGGAACACTGAGGAGGAATGTATGATGAGGAATGGAGGAGGTAAGGCCCTAGCAGCTGTTCAGGTCCTCCAGCGTCTGGTCCAGGGTTGCCTGAAGCTTTTTGTTGGACTCCTTGGCATTAGACAGAGCATCTAGAGGGTTCAACAGAGCATTGAGTGTTAAACAGTATTTTTTAGCTGACATTTATATACCCAGGTTGCCATTATCAACCTTAATGTTCTCCCATAACAGGAATAATTGATAGTGGTCAATGGTACTAGTAACTGTGTATATAATAAGGTCCTGCCCGTCCCATAAGGTATCACTGTTTATAATAACCATTTAGCTTTGACTGACATGCGCCAAGAATCAGGCACCCCACCTATACTGTACCATATTTCAAACAGTCCATAACCGTACAATTGTGTGCACCAAACTGCGAGTTATCCCGTACGGGGCACTGTTTTGACGGGAACCATTACACCCCTACTCACACTAACTGGAGTGTGAAAGGACTTACCCTCCAGCTCATCGATGGTCTTCTCTAGTTTGATGATGGACCTCTCTGAGAACTCTGCCCGGGTTTCAGCCTGAGACAGGAAGTCAATAGTTAACGAGGAAGGTTCAGCCTTATATGGTCTGGACAGTATGGTTACTAGTAGGGGAATCACCATGGTTTACAGGAGTATCACCATTGGTAATCGTAGGAGTCGGTGATGCATTTTGAAGTCATTTTGACGAAGATGTTGCAATACAACTGCACATGGCCACGTTAAAGGCAACCTATGTTCCCGTATCGCAGTGCAATTAAACATTTGCTTCTAGCACTGTCTATCGAGATTAACAATAGTTTACCACCATGGATGAAATAACAGGATTGTGTGTGAGAAAAGTAGATGTGCTTTGAAGTACACCTTGTTTCCTACAGCATATACAGTGAATGTGCTGCCTCTGACAACGATGACACCATGTTGTTATTAAAATGAATGCATTCGTGTTCAGTCCAATCAGCTCTTTGATTTTTTTAAATTATTTTAATGATGTGGGAAATAAATATAATCGCTACCAAAAATCAAATTCCATTTAAAAATGCATTTTCACTTGTGATTTTTAAATCATGCGGCTTATTTTCGATTGTTAACTATAGACATTTCATGGGTATGTACGACATTTTGTGGGTAATATTCGCCCACCCCTAGTTACAAGGTGAATTATCACAATGGTTACACTGAGGGGAATCTCACCTCTTTCAGTTTGTCACTCAGGTTTCTGATCTCTTCCTCATAGCGATCTTCTTTCTGGGAATACTAGATAGACAGAAAATGGGAATGGGTTAGATACTATTAGAAAGAATAGCCAAATGGAGGGTTAAATCATCTTATCATACTTCTGTGTTCAATTATACATTTCTATTTTAAAACTTGGTGGTACATCATATTATTCAATCCATCCATCCATGAAAAGTATGCCCCCCCCACACACACACACATACATACGCCTTTGATTGGAAGAAGATATAGCCCCACCCTCAGCCTGTGATTGACAGGAGGTAAAAGGAGTGTGGCTCCTACCTTCTCTTCAGATGCCTGCTTGCTCTTTAATGACTGGTCGAAACCTCTCATCTGATCTTCCATTTCCCGGAGCTTCCTAGGGACAGACAGACAGGTCTCAGGGGGAGTTGCTCTCAGCTATATTTATAACTAATTAAGGCTTGGGTACTTTAAGAGATGCAGAGAGACCGACAGCTACAGAGGGAGAGAGATGCAGTGAGCGAGACAAACAGAGATACGGCGCGAGAGAGAAATAGAGACAGATATACAGAGAAACGTATGGAGAGATACAGAGACATCAAAGTGCCTATATTAAAGATACCCGATTGTGATTCATTGGTTAAACTGATTTAAAATTAAAATTAAAAAAATCGCCCATGTGCAATTAAAATGGATGCATGACATACAGAATTATACAGAGAGACAGAGACATCGAGTGATAGAGGGGGACAGGAGACAGGTCACTCACCCCTCTGCCACCTCAGCCCTGTCCTCTGTGCGCTCCAGCTCTCCCTCCAGCACCACCAGTTTGCGGGCAACCTGACACAGAGAACAGCCATGGAGCAGGCAGCCAGCCAATGCATACGCATTTGTATCCATGGTGATTGGCGGGAACTCACCTCCTCATATTTGCGGTCAGCCTCCTCTGCAATGTGTTTGGCCTCCTTGAGCTGCACCTCCTGGATCTCCATCTTCTCCTCATCCTTCAACGCGCGGTTCTCGATCACTTTCATACCCCTGCACAGGGAAGCACACAGGTGAGTAGCCAGCCATGGAACCAGCCACACAACTAGCCTTGTTTTAGTTTGTTTGTGTGTGTACACTGAAAGTTAATCAGACGTTTTGTGAACTAGTCAAAATGAATTTAAAAAGCGAGGAAATCTGTCAAAATGTAGCACATTACAATCTTTTTTGAAATGCTTGGTACAACAAAATCCTATTTAAAATTTGGCTGAATTGGGATCTCTTGGTTTGGTTCAAAAACATTGAAATAGTTGCAAAATACGTTGACTATTAACTAGGGTTGGTCAATAAAGGCGACAATAACGGGCTTAACACAAATCATTTTTACCGCCACTGAGTTGTTGGGATGTATTACCACAGGAGCAGGACCTCGTCGTGGGATGCAACTAGCAATCACAGGAGCCGATCACGTGACTCAAAAACTATCTTGCACAAGACAGGCCGCCATTATGTTAAGTCACCGAGACAATTAATGCTTGCCTTGCATTTACCGTACTTCCTCTTAAAGTCCGCCCCGACTCTCAATAAAGGAAGTCTACACTTAGCCATAATAGCCCGTTTACTGGAGCACTGAAGTGAAGTCTTGTCGAGGCTTTTAATATTTGATCCCATGGTAAATCAAACTAAATGCAACCTAACCTTCTACGTGTGGTTTGATAATATGCAAACTACACCTCCAGGGGGACTAGAACACAGCGAGCTGACCGGTGCAAGAGTGTGCGCAGAGTTCACCACTTCAGCAGGAGCCTGAGCTCATCGAATATTATTCTATCTTCTATTTCTATCGAATCTTCTCTAACCAAAACAAGAAATGAAGTAGATGTGCTTTAAAATGAAGACATGAATGAAGACATGAAAAGACCATCTGAACCCAAACGGCAGAGCGCCTGACTGCAGTTACTGACTGGGGTGAAAAGCACCATGGTGAATTCTGAACCAGATGAAATGAAAAAGCTTCATTTAATAGCCCTAATGTTTCTTTCTTTCTTTCCTAAGGTTTTTTGCAGAAAAAAAGTTGAAAGGACTAGTATGTCTGGTGCAGACTAGAAAGTAAAGCAACGACTAGACGACTAATGGTGAACATAGTAGTGTGTACCGTTCGCTCTCATCAGAAGACTTCTCTGCTTCCTCCAGCTTGTGCAGTGCGGTGGTCAGTCTCTCCTGAGCGCGGTCCAGGTCTTCCTCCAGGAGCTGGACGCGCCTGCCCAGGGATGACACCTCAGACTCTGCCTGGAAACATAATACACGGATATTAACACAACATATACATATGCTATAGTCTTAATGTGTAAGCCCCTCTCCTCTATTAGCCAATCAGAATTTAAATAACTCCATACCAATGTTTTGTCCCCTCTGACTGGCTGTGTACCGGTGTAGCTCTGCAGCCTGAGTAGTGTGAGTGGGAGGGGCTAAGGGAGTGTCCAAACTAAGATTCTTCTAACCCAGAGAGAGCTGGGCCTGCCATTAATCAGCATTGACTTCAGATATGTCAAGGCAATTTAAGTGACAAGCTAGTTTAAATGTTAGACAGTGCGACCGTGGCACAACACAGTGCATGAAAATAATATTACTGATGTCCAAATGTATACACTATACATACTTATTTGCGTATACTTAAATACATGATTTAAAGAGTAAATAATTGAATAAATACAGGTCAACTTCCTCACATCCTTAATTTCCTCTTTTATTATGTTTTTATTGTCAACTCAAATTCTGCTCCAAAAACTGAAAGCTGATAAGGTACAAAAGTGACAATTCTCTCCTTAAAGCCGGGCCCTTCTTATTAGTGAGAGTAGGTATGGGAGCCTTGGCTAGTCTCAGATCAATTTTGAGCTGTGAGTACTTTTAAGTTTACTGTTAATGCAACTCCTAGGAGTAAATCTGAGGGGCTTGATAACAATGGGCCCTCGTCAAAGAGACAACACGCCTGTATAAAGGACATGGTTACATTCAAATTGTATGTGGAGAATCTATGAATCATCCAATGACAAAGCAAGAGACATTTAACTCTCAATGTCACAACCACATTTATGGTAGGTTGTGTACGTTTATCAGAGAATATGTTCTAGCTAGCCATACTTAAAAATCTTACAGTGGGTCACACAGAGGACGGGCCATCCACCAACTCAAACACTGTTTTAACACTTTGTTTTATAATGTACGTTTTTCTACTGTGCAGTTTTAACATCACTATATTGTTATTTGATATTTATATATACAAGTCCCATTTTATTCATATTTTCATTGTACCCATTACCTTGCACCTTGTAACTCTTCGATAAATTGTACCTACTTACTAATTTAATAAATATTGATATTTAATTATGAAAAGGCCAAATGTAAATACAAATATACTGGAAAAATGCCATCTGTCAGAGGCCTCCCAAACGGACTTATCATTTTTACTATGAACCTAACCATGGAAACTAAATACTACTGGCCCCAAGAGGACCAGAAAGTTGACTGCCGCTATGTGTACCAGAGAGGAGACAGCTGATCAAAAGTATACATACATACATACATGCATGCATCCAATATATGGAGTCCTTAAAAAGTGTTTAAAAACAAAATGCTTGGCTGAGGCTTAGGCGCCTGCTCTATGCGCACACGCATAGACAACAAACAGTGCAAGCCAACTAACTTCAGTCTGCCAACTAAAGCCTCTTATCAAACTAAACAACTACTAGCATCTGCTCTCTCAGAACTCCTTACCCTTGGTCATTACCAAGGCCAAATTAATCACGCACTCTCGCAGAAAATCCCCTAATTAAAGTACATTCTACAAAGCAAATTAGTCAATTTATAAAGTGTAATATACAGAGTTGTGAATAAAATCAGGTCTACGTCGTGACATGGCCTTCACCTGTTCTCTGGTGCGCTTCTCTTCCTCCACCCGTCTCTGGAGACTCTCGGCTCTCTCCTCCGCATCGTCCGCTTGTTGCTGCAACACTCGGATCTTCCGCTTCACCGCCTCCACGCTATTCACTCCGGACATTTTCGACGTTCTTTTGGAGTCGTTGGGTTTTGTGTTCGGTCAGCGTCTCTGAAAAAGAGAGTCACGTCAGTGGTCGTCGCACGACGTCACCTAAATGTGATTCCAACATGTTAACAAAATGTGATTACAACATTTCCCGAACCAACGCCCAGTTCTTCCCAGGACTAATGCACCGCGACCCCTCAAGCGCTGAACGGACCATTACGATTTGTACATAATCTAAATAAAATGTTACATTATCGCGAATGGTATAAGCTTTTGTGGATCCTGTATCGGTTCTACAAAGTTCCGTGTAAATTAGTTTATTACCAAAGACTGCATACAGAAGATATCGATTTATATTAGCCAACGCAAGCTAGCTACTGGGTAGCAAGCGACACGGTGTCACCCGCTATTTTAACTCTGGCACCAATATATTTCTCTCAAGAGAATACAGCTGGAATACCAAAAAAAATAAGATTTTCACTTTGTACGGCTGAATAAAAAACTTTGCGTAATGTCGACTACGGAAACTTCAAACTCTACAACTGCGATCTACCGACATGTCCCACTTTGTATGCCATTTTAAATACCAATACATTAAATAGACCATGTACTGACTAATTGACCTTATATTTAACCCCTATATACCTTATATATGTTAAATGTATCCCAAGAACCAGAGATAAGAACCTTAAATACCTCGTCCGCCTTGCTTCCGTATTTCAATCGCTTCCGCTTAACTCCGCCCTACATCAACTTCCGCTTTACTTAAGCCGCCACACACTGATAAAGTTTTTTCAATCTGTTTCAATGTTCCACTTCCAAGCTATTTACAGCATCTATGCACTTTTTTTATCCAACTTTACCGGACCTAATAATAACTTTACCGCAATAAATGACCAGTGTTGTCCCTGTCGTAAATTACTCTTGTATGTATCCGCAATAAATGACTCCCGTTATTCCAAGATAGGGCTCGTAAATCACGTCACTAACAATTAACGCCGCAAAGGTTGTACTATTCTAGTATCTTGATATTAATCGTTTTGGTAATTGTTTAGTGATTAATCGTGAAATAATTTGGCATTATGCAGACATTGCTGTCTTTAAAACAGGCAGAGCGTTTCTCAGGTTGCGTGGCAAATTAAAGGTTCTCACTAGATTATGGAATGTTTATGTACAGGGTTTAGTGCTACAACTCTCTTCAGTCCTCTCAATACGGCGGAACATGGTCAAAACAAGAAACATGATGCGTAATGAAGTACAAGAGGCTGAGCTAAGACTAACGTATACAAGACTCCATAGGGGTAAGGCTAACGGCTAACATCCAGGCTGTCACCTTGGGATCAACTGATAAAAAGACACAAACAAAGACACTTTCTCTAAAAGGCTTATTTTAAAAATTGAATAAAAAGAGTACACACAGACGATAAAAAGTGTTGTGAACCAGGAACCAGAAGTGACATGTACATGTTGGTCAGTAGACAGCCTCATCCAGGTTTTCATCGCTGTCGCCTCCAAACTCTTCTCCGTTGTCAAAGTAGGACATGATGTAGTCTGTTCCCTGGAGACACAATATGATAATGTACACTACCTATTAGAGTGTTGGAAGTGTTGACCTATTTCAACCCTTTAAGGAAAACTTCTGGATCTTTCCACCTGGACCATATTTTCAGATCATTTAGGGATTAATGTGGACAACAATCTTTGAACTCACTCCAATATTGACCTTTCTGTGGTCAAACACAACTAATTCTGCTCTCACCAGCTCTCACTCAAGTTTCAAGTTTTGCTAACTATAGCAATAGGCCTGCTTAGCCTTGTGGAAGACTCTGCTTATGCACAGGAAGAGTGGGTCAGGTAGCCGAGTTGGTAGGTAGACAGACATGAAAGCCATTCAGTCACTTCATTCAGGCTGAATTAATTGATTGGACAGGCGTATTACAGGCCTGCGACAGCCAGAGATACCAGAGTTCTTTGTTGGAGCTTTTAATTAGTGGATTGCGATAGGGATGTAAGAAAACGGAGCAATAAATTGCCTACGCTACCTTTGAAAAACAGTATATCTTAGAATATATACAACATATAATAATACTTTAATAAAGCTAACTAAACCCCTATCCCCTATATGTATCTCACCTCTTCAAGCTCCTCCTCTTCATACTCCTCCTCTCCTTCCGTCCCCTCCTCCTCCTTCTGTTTCTTCTTTGTCTCGTCCTCATCCTCATCCTCTGAGCTGCCGGCCTTCTCACCCTTCTCCAACGCCTCGAATAGAAACATACATACCATTATAACAAATGTAACCGCGTAAAGAAGACTTCTCCACTTAATAATCACATCAGGGAAGGCGCCACTTCTCAATGGCAGAAAGACATAGGGAAGGAGGAAGCGTAGGCGTTTTCTGGGGCTTAATGGTTGCGTACAACTCTGTTAGGGCCATTTAAAATGTGAACATTTAATGGATAATCCAAAGATCATCGATCACATGATTAGAGGGTATATCGGCGGATAGGGATTGGTGGCATATCAATTGTTACATCCCTATTATATATATTTATTGGTAGATATATTATAATTTTAAAATGATTTACCTCCAGCTTTGAAAGTACATCTTCTTTCTTTCTGACGTTCTGATTGGCTGAACTTCTGTCCATGCGATCAACAGGAAGAGCAACACCTGCAGAACGTATTGGACAAACGTGAATGTAAACACATTTCTAAAGCTCCTAATATTAATAATGCCATGACATGCTTTACTATGATCCAATAGAAACAAATAGATAGAAAAGCGAAATCTGTCATTCCAATGTAAGTGCTAGCTGTATTTACAGGGTAGAATGCCTGAGTAGTTACAGACCTATATATTATGTACCGGTATTTATATATATATTTTTTATTTATGTATATATTTATATTATTGTACTCACTGTTCCCCACAGGCTTTCGGACTCTGATACGCAGTTCTTTAGGCAGCCGACTCCAGTCTTACACACACACATTTAAAAGGTAAATAGTTGTACATACTACAGAAGTAGTACTACTAGTATGTAGTAGTAGTAGTAGTAGCAGATCTGTTCCAATGTACAATGTAATTGGACATAGACAATGTGCTGTGTCAGTGAGTTCTCTAAATGTGTGTAAAACATTTTGGAAGTAATGTTTTTATATTGCATGATAGCACAGAAATGGCAAAGAAGAAATTAATAAAGTGAATATAGTAATAGTATGGTCATAGTAGTATGGTAGTAATAGTATGGTCATAGTAGTATGGTAGTAATAGTATAGTCATAGTAGTATGTTAGTAATAGTATAGTCATAGTAGTATGGTAGTAGTAGTATAGTCATAGTAGTATGGTAGTAATAGTAATACCTGGCTTCCAGTCAATCACGTTGTCTGCAGGTTCCCCACTGTGGTACTTATCAGAGTAGCGCTCCACATCTGAAATACAGAAATATTCAGTATTCCTCTATATTACATTAGTATTCAGTAGTAGTATATTACTTAAGCACTCACAACACTTAAAGCAGCAGTCACATTATTCATTTTCATGACTGCAGTACTCAGAGTATATTACTATAATTCTCACAGTATTTGACTGCAATATTCAGAGTATACTCGCAGTATATTACAGTCACAATCTTCTTTTAGGATTAAGGAGATCCATCTATATATATATTGATATATCTATCAATCTGTCTCCCTATCTACCTGTCTGTCTGCGTGGCTTCCTGTCTGAGTCTACAAGTCTGTCTGCCTGCTTAGTCTGCCCGCCTTTGTCTAGCTGTATGTGGGTCTACCTGTATGTGTGTCTACCTTTGTATGTTGTCTGTCCTTATACTGATATATATATATATATATATATACATTCTTATTATATTCTTATACCAGTTCCTATCTGTCTGTGACTGCCTGTCCTTTGCTACCTGTATGTGTGTCTACCTGTCTTGGGAGCAGCAGGTCTGATGAAGAAAGGCAGGGTTTTCATGGCTCCTCTGAACTCTTGTTTCAGAGCCTGCATGTACTCTGCCTCCTCACCCGTCGCCAGGGGAACCGGCTTGTGTTCCATTGGCTGCAACCCAAAAAAAAGAGGATCAATCAGACATAGAATCATGGTGTCTACACACAGCATTATCATAGCTGACGATTATCATACAGGTATACATCATGGCTATAAGCATAAAGTGAAGCCTGTGCATGTACTGGTAAAAGACCAGTCCACATACTGGGAACAGACCCATCTACGTACTGGGAACGGACCCCTCTACATACTGGGAATAGACCAATCTACGTACTGGGAACAGAGGTGTCGGTTGCAAGATGGATGGAGGGAGTCCTTCTCCCTTTGCGAAGCCCATAGCTTCGATGCTGAAGGTCAGGTTCGAGCGGCCCCGACCGCGACCGCGACCCGCCATGCAGCACCCCTCTTGGGAAAGAGCAGACTGTCAGTACAATATTTTCCTATTATACTGTCTGTTATTGTAAAACTGTCTGCTACTGGCAGTACTTTGACTATCATACTGTCTGTTACAATCAATCTGTCTGTAACTATTATACTGTCCTTAACTGTCTGTTAAATGCTATCTGTTTCTAATATACTATCTGTTACTGTTACGGTCAGTACTGTCTGGTCCCTAAGTACTTTATATTTATTAAATATCTCTGTAACTATCCAACTGTATGTAACTGTTAATCTGTCTGCTACTGTCGGTAAAATTACTATCGTACTGTATGTAACTATCATACTGTATGTTGCTTTCATAGCTTTTGTTACAGTAATACTGTCTTATACTACTGTCTGTTACGGTCAGTATTTTCCACCGTTCACTTCGCTTAACATGTTCTGTGAGTGCATGGATCTTGAGAAGAACGTATAATGTTACTGTTGTATTATGTTGCTGAAGATCTAGTGCAACCCAACATTTTTTAACCCAACGTTGGCAAACAATAGTGACTTGTTAAAAAGACATTGGTTTCAGCATATCACAAGCCACTGAAGAGAGGTCGTTTACGTTATACATCTAAACGGGTAATAACATACATATAAAGAGGATAATAATGATATTCTAATGTAAATAATAACAATTAGATAAAAGGTATTTACCTTGGCTGGCTGTAGCTAATCAGTTCGATCCATCCGCTAAAAAGACCACACAACTTTATTATCCTATCATAATTATGTCTTAAGACAGTAATATCTTACAAGCACAATAAAACCAGTTGAACAGTATTTTTTTTAGAAATTCAATTAAACCAGTTAAACAGTAATGTATCACCAATACAACAAGAGTACTGAAACAGTACAAACCAATTTTAAATCTAACAAAAATACGAAGACGGTATTGTTGTTTACACGCATGGTTCCTCATGGAATGTGTGTTATTCTGCCCCCTGTCGGTGCGGAGTCACACGACACGATCCCTGCAAGTAGTCGATCTATGATGTTACCGTCTTTAATCCATATCTTTCATTAATTCAAGAGATTTGAGGGTAGTTAAGCAGCTGTTGAGGATTTCAGAATGTGTATTGGCTATTATTAAGGATATCTTGTAGTGTTTTTGCAATTTGATCGATATTTTCTGAAATACCTATACCTTCTATTTCCTACCTATTTTTGTTTATCTTTTAAGGAAAAATCTATGTGACTCCATCTTTACATCTATCTCCCCACCTATCTCTATCATCGCCGCTCTCTCGCTCTCTCTCTCTCTCTCTCTCTCTCTCTCTCTCTCTCTTTCTCTCTCTCCTGCGCTCTCTCACTCTCTCTCTATCTCTCTTTATCTCAATTTGTCTCTCTCTCCACCCCTCTCCACCTGTCTCCACCTGTCTCTCACACTATACCTGTATCCCTACCACTCTAAATCTCTCTCTCTCTCTCTCTCTCTCTCTCTCTCTCTCTCTCTCTCTCTCTCTCTCTCTCTCTCTCTCTCTCTCTC
>JAOPUD010000009.1:19637113-19648424 GCA_027122715.1 Trisopterus minutus
GTGTGTGTGTGTGTGTGTGTGTGTGTGTGTGTGTGTGTGTGTGTGTGTGTGTGTGTGTGTGTGTGTGTGTGTTCCAGACTACTCGTGTGCACTCCAGAAGGACATCCTTCTCCAAGGTCGTCTCTACCTGTCGGAGAACTGGCTCTGCTTTTATAGCAACATCTTCCGCTGGGAAACCACTGTGAGCCCACTTCCTTTAAACACACCAACTCACTTCCTGCAATACAGTATTGGTCTACATAATGTACACAGTACAAGGACAGTGTCATGAATACAGTATTGGTAATGTTATTAACTTTTACCATGTAAAAGTTTACCATGTAAAAGATTATATAAGTAGGTCGTCATTTCAAACAGATAGCTATTATTATATTACAGTTATCGTTGCACAAGTATCCCAAAAAAACTATCAGAAATTGCTTTGAGTTTCAGGGTTGAGAGAGTGTTATAGAATAATGCTGTAATTATTTTATTTGTGGAGCTCCATCGTGGGAGTGGCTAATGTTAATAGCGGTATCCAGGAGTGTTACTATTATGGGCATCTTTAGTAGGGATGCACAGATTCCACATTTGGGTACTCACCGAGTACAGATATGAGTACTTAATTATATCCTTACATTTAAAAAAATGACCATGGCCAATGGCAGCTTTGTTGTACTTTTTTCGTACTGTCGTATGTGTCCTGGAATACTAACCCCCACAAAACGTGGGGGTGGTGTCCCTTTTTACTCTAAATTGAGGACTTGTTTCAGTAACCGTGATAAAATAAATGTTTTGGGCTCGCTGGCTCTTCAACATTGTGACACCTTGCGTCAAGTGGTACTATCAGATGGTGTTGGTATCAGAAGTTTTACGAGTACATGAGCACAGTATCAAGTCAGAGTACTGGTATCGGTATGGTGCATCCCCAATCTATGTATGTAACATGAACCGCTGTTGTGTGTCCGGTGCATCTGGATGTATGGAGCTCCATTGGGGGAGCGCTTCATGTTAATGGCGGTATCCGGGAGGGGTTACCCTGCGGGCATAGTCACACCACTGTTTAGCTGATGAGGTGCAGCTCAATGCTTAATGCCACCAGCACATGGGAGAAGCTTTCATTCGGGGGATTCTGCCAGAAAGGGGTTTTTGCCTAACCCTAAACCTAACCAATAGTTGCCTTAACCTAACCGGGTAGTTGTGTTGCCTTACCCTAACCGGGTAGTTGTGTTGCCTTAACCCAACCAGGTAGTTGTGTTGCCTTAACCTAACCAGAGAGTTGTGCTGCCTAAACCTAACCAGGTGGTTGTGTTGACTTAACCTAACCAGGTAGTTGTGTTGCATGAACCTAGCCACACTGCGCCTAAAAAAATTATTCTCCCATCATGTACTATGTTTATTCTTCGTGAGTCTTTCTGGCGGAAACCCCTAAAGGCAAACCTCTCCCACGTGCTTGCGACCACGGAGGAATTTGGTCGTAGCTCATCTTATGTTTCGCCCAACAAATGAAAACTCAGTCAAATGAGACTCTTCTGATCAGCCAATGGGTAGGCGACCATTGTGCGGCTGTAAGGGGGTGGCACACAGGATACGATGTCCACCGACATCTGCTGTGCAATGAATTTGAAAAAATGACTTCAATGACAGCCCTCACAGCGCTTGTAGCTTCCAGCTCTGCTCAAAACCCTTCCAGCCCCACCCATTTCCAGCCATTATACTATTCACAGAACAAGACTTCAAATCGAATCATCCGACATGTGTTGTGCTATTTCTATTTGTCTACTTGTTGACACTGATGATTAAGGACTCAATGTTGGTTATGTTACAGTGTACTATGTGTTTCAGATCATCATCATGTTGAAAGGTAATGTGTACATTATAAGACCAGGGTCATGTGTACAGTATTAGTAATATTTCATGTTGTTCTGTCTGTTCAGATCACAATCCCGTTGAAAGATGTGACCAGTCTGACGAAGGAGAAAACAGCTAAGCTGATTCCTAACGCTATCCAGATCAGCACGGACAGTGACAAGGTACCAGCTCAGACCCATACTACAGAATAGACCAGTACTGTATAGACTTCAGCAGTCCGGTTCAGACAACTATGATAGACTAGACCAGGACAGACCGGACCAGGAAAGACCAGTTCATACCAAACCGGTAAAGTCCTGACCAGGACTAACCGACTTTCCAGACCAGACCTCTCTGACTGGATCTCTCTGTCCATATCTCTCTGAAGCACTTCTTCACGTCGTTCGGCGCAAGGGATCGAAGCTTCATGATGATCTTCAGGCTCTGGCAGAACGCTCTGATGGACAAGGTACCGTTCTCTCCTACAACTCTCCGCCGATTTTCTCTCCTCCTCTCTCCAATGTACAGGCATGTTCACACAGAACCGGTCGAAATCCTTGTGTTCAACAGCCGATGTAAACACGGCAATTTCGATTTCAAGTTTATTGAGATGTTGAGGAGTAGTGGCACATCGTCCACTGATTGTGTATATATCATAATTAATATATATATTAATATAATAATTATTAATATATATTAATATTAATACGAGTTCCCCTAGCATGCCTATGGTCCCCCAGTGGCTAGAAATGGCGTTAGGTGTAAAACTAGCACTAGGTATCCTGCTCCGCCTTTCAAAAAATGAAAGCTCAGATAGGCCTTTTTGGAATTTGGCCCCAAATGTCGTCATAAAGGCCAGGTTACCTCCCCTTTCTTAGCTTTGCTCGCCCAGAGAATTTGGCCCAACAATGAGCTACGACCGTGCGAGCGCTACATGTGTGTGAATACACACACTGTAACCTAAAGTGTTGTGCACTTCTTTGTTATTTGGATAACCGTTCTGCTGTTGGTATTATGGTTCATAACACGCAGCACAATAACACAAGCTCACCCATTTGGTGAAAAGACTAGACTGCATTGGGTTCTCTGACGTATCTGGTACTTCCACAATGAGACTCATAGTGGGGGTTATCTCAGCCATGGTTGGAGATGGAATTGGGGGGAAAGGAACTTTCTGACTTCCTGAAGTCCAGATTGAACCAATCTGGACCAAAGGACCCCACTACGAGTCTCGTTGTGGAAGTACCAGTAGTCCGCAAACGGCAATAATCCCTTTCTCCTCCAGATTGATGTGGAACCAGAGACGTTGGAGAACCCAACGCTGTGGAGATTTATTATATCATCCGGAGGGAGCTTTTGGCCATGATAATATATATTATATTATATAGATATCTATCTATATATAATATGATATTATTTAGATATAGAGCTCCAGGGCCCCCGTCGGAGCACCAGGAGTGTTCTAGAATATTTACAGAACATGGCCAAAAGCTACGTGTGCCTCTGGATGATATTATGAATCCGAGCCATTGTGATAACCACTGTAAACACTAGCGCATGGTACCATGGCCGAAAGCTGCTCTGGGCCACACCCTCACCCTCCACCTTGACCCGCCTCTAAAAAATGGCACGTTTGTGGAAAGCTCATTGTGTTTATTCATACCGTGTGTTGTGTTATTGACCGTCAAGGAGCTCTATATTCATGTTTCTTCATGCTGTGTGTCGTAGACTCTGTCGCCTAAGGAGCTGTGGCACATTGTTCACCAGTGTTATGGAACAGAGCTGGGTCTTACCAGCGAAGATGACGACTATGTCTCACCTCTCCAGCACCTTAACGGCCTTCTGTAAGCCCTTCCCCTGAACCCTCAGCCAATAGCACACAAGAAGATCACCTGTCTTCCAATAGAATACTGCTTGATATCCTCCTCTCTCTCCCCTCTCATCTCCCCCCCATCAGACCAGGAGAGGAGTCAGAATCTGTGTCAGACCTGCTAGAACTCAGCTCAGCCACTCTTCCGGGCTTCCCTCCCTGCGGCCCCCTCAGTCCTCTGGGGGAGACTCCTCCCGGTTCCTCCTCCCACCTCTCTGTGGAGGAGGTGTCCTCGCTGTGTCGGAGACGCAGCTCCGAGTCCCTGGAGGCTGGACCCCCCTGCTGCCCCACCGTGATGCCCCCTGCTGTGCCCTCCAGCTCCTCTGCCCCCCCCTCCACTGCCACCTCATTCGTGAGTACCAGCTTTTCCGATCTCCCAGGAGTGCCAACTTGTCTCCTTTCAGCATCATTTAAAAATAGAGCTTCACCCATGTCACCCAGTATTCACCCACGTCTTCATGGGACATGTTGGTCTCCATGGAGCTCCCCTGGTAACCATAGCAGCACCTTCTCTCCTCTCAGAACCTGGAAGAGGCCTTGGATATTCCGGTGGAATCGATCAATCACATGCTCCCCCCTTCGACCAGCAGCATAGGAAACCTCTCCTCATTGGATGTCACCAACGACGACGAGCTGCCCACCGACCTCAGCAACTCCTCGGATACCCAGGAAGAAAGTCAGTTCCCTGCCCCTTCTTAAGGGCTGATTATGGTCCCACTTTCACGCAACGCAAGGACCTTACGGACCTTGCGGACCCTTCTTGCGTCCACCGCAAGGGCCTGAGATGTGCCTCCCAAAAATTGTAACAGCCGCAAGGGCTGTGATTGGTCCGCTCACTAAAACCCGATGCAGGACCATAAACGTTCACGACTACGTCAAAGCGTCTGTGGGGTCCTTGAGTTGCGTGAACGTGGGACCATAAAGAGCCCTTTAGTCAGCACCCCCACAAAGTCGATACCTCTTCCCCCATGTAGTGAGTACCCCATCACCTACTTAGTAGCCCTACCCCCCTTCAAATAGAAGTATTTGAAGCTCAGCAAAGGGATGCAAATATTGGAACATATTAACAGAACAGCAAATCCTCAAATCATTTGCCCCAAATGTATCTCACACAAGCTATTAAAAGACTGTCCTTGTTGCTATCAGTGGCTTCGTCAACCGATTTTCAGTTCACCAACGCGTCTATAAATTGTATCAATAACTTACATGTTTGTTTAAAGCTCTTGTGTGCAACACAGTTGTTTAATTTGTTCAGCCAGTTCTTTGTTTTCCTAGTCAGCACTTGAGCTTTAGTACAATACGTTAAATTCTCTCTTCCATAACATCTCACTGTGCTCTCCCCCCCCCCCCCCCCCTTCAAGTACCCCTGCGTCTCCCACTTTGAGAAACACTAACTCTGTACCCATTCCACTACTTAATCAATACCCCTGATGTAGAGACGTTTTATCTAACTGTGTGTGTGTGTGTGTGTGTGTGTGTGGGTGTGGGTGTGGGTGTGGGTGTGGGTGGTTGCCTAGGTGAGGTGGAGGCGTTCTGTGCGGACCTCGCGGGCCGTGTACACGTCAACCGCGTGGTGTGCATGAGCGTGGACAAGCTGCACGACCTGCTGTTCTCCTCCGACACGCAGTTCCTCCGGCACCTGTTCGCCCAGAGACACTTCACTGGTACACGCACGCACGCACGCCCGCCCGCATGCACCTGTTCTACATCACCTCCGCCACGGAGGGACTGTCCCGGACACGTCTCTCTGTGTCTTCAGTGCGTCCGTCAGCAGGACATCTCACAAAGTTGAGCATGAATTAGCACCAGTACTAGTGATACTGCTGGGTAGGTTGGTCGTCCACCAGGTAACGACTCCTACTCTTTCACTGCCGATCAGACAAGAGGGTGTATCACATTGGGCACGACATACCAAATCAAGCCGTCTTTTTGGTCGCCACAACAAAAATGGTGTACACGTGTGTATATACTAAAGCTGATACTATATGGAACAGGGGGGGCCAAATGTTTGTGCTTTGTCTTGTCTCCCTCCTTTCTGCAGACCTGACGGTGGGCGAGTGGCAGCTGGACGGGGCAGGGAACAGTAGCCGGGTGCTGAGCTACACCATCTCCATCAACAACCCCCTGGGGCCCAAGACCGCTCCCGTGGTGGACACACAGGTCTGCCTCCCCTACAGCTGGATGGATAGATTATTTTGAACACACTTCCTCTTTTTGCACCTCACCACTTTGATCGCGACTAGGGCGCGATCAAAGTTTGTGCTGCTCTGTTTCTCTTCTCTTTTCTTGGGGGGGGAGGGGTATTGGAAGAAGGGTTTGCCAGTGATTTGGCGGTGGGCTGTGTCATTGCCTTTCCGCTTCCCATGCCAGAGCGAGTGCGGCTGTGGAGTAACCGTATCCATAGTCGCCGTGTGTGTTCTGCAAGAGCATGCGTAATCACGGATTGTGCACAGTTCAAGTGAGTGACTCAACCCTCGAAATGTTGAAGCTCTGCACATCCCCACCAATGTCAGGGCCAAAGGCCCACTATAAATGCCGTTGCACTGCAAAAACAGTGTCTCTGGGCGGTGTGTTTCAATGTTTCTCTGCGTGATGAAAGTGAGAACGATGGCTGATCCATCCATTCTCGCCTGGCGTCCAGTTGCTGTATATCATCCAATTTTTGGAAGCATCAATTATTATTATTGAGCCATGTTTATTCATGACACCAGTTCCCTCTATATCAGGGGCTCTTGAACTAGGAACGGTCATAACACTCAGTGATATTCACTCGAAGGGAAATCTGTTTGAGCTGGCAATTAAATTGTCCATTTATGCTGCTTTCTAGCTTTATTCACTCTGACCCAGTAGCATCCACATTGATTATTGTGTTCTTTCTTTTGGTACCTTTATGACATAGTGTAGCCCTGGGAAATACTAAATTGGGTATGTTCAGTTTTTGTAAAAAAAAAAACGTAAGAGGTTAACCCTAGACATAATTTCTGTTTCTTTGAGTGTGCGATGGGGACAGCACACTCGAACAGCCGTACAAAAATGTTCAAAATGTAAGAATACTCATTACAATTTGCGGGCTGTCTGTTAAGCGGGCTGTCTGTCTGTAAGTTGTGAGTCGCGTTGAGACACAACACTAGGGAAGTGTTGGAAAAGTTTGACTAGTTAATCCTATCACCCTGCAAGCTGTGGTCCAAGCCCAATCCAGTGCTTCGATTCGGTAGCAAACCTGCCCTTCACTCGCCAACACAGGCCCTTAAAACGACCTCTATTCTGGTTCCAGAGCCTGTTGAAGAGCAGTTCCCAGGGCCATTGCTATGTGGTGGACTCTGAGGTCATCACGTCCGGCATCCCTTACCAGGACTACTTCTACACCATCCACCGATACTGTCTGACCTCTCTCGGCAAGAACAAGAGCCGCATCAGGTACCCAGTTACAGTGCCCTCTGACCAGTATAGCCAACTGACCCCAATTATCACCTATTGACCCACACTACAGCAAACTGACCCCCAATATAGCCTGCTAAACTTTAAGTAAATTGACCCCAAGTATAACCAACTGACTCCTAGTGTAGCCATCTAATCTCCAGTATAGCCTACTCACCTACTCACCCCAGTCGAGCCTACTGTGTTGTGACTGTTTTCCGTGTGTTCTTCTCCTCAGAGTGTCTTCTGATATCTGCTACCGGAAGCAGCCCTGGAGTCTGGTCAAAGCTCTGATTGAGAAGAACACCTGGAGTGGTATTGAAGAGTACTACAAACACATGGGTGAGTACTGCAAACACTCGTGTGAGTACTACAAACACTCGGGTGTTTTGTAGCTCTTATTTCTACCGGTTATATCCTAACCACAGAGAGCCTGGTGTTACTGTAGTACTTGCAGACTATTCAACACATAGTCTTACCTTACTATGTTCACAGTACTACTCCGTTCGTACTGAGAGCCTGAAAGGGTCCCGGCAAGTTTGAGGTACACACACCGTCCGTTAATTGGTTTACAGAATCACTTCCTTGCTACAGCGGGATAATAACAAACAAACACATTACCCGCAAGGTATTTCTGGAAATGGCGAAAGCTTTGTTTTTTTGAAGAAAATGTTGCGCAAAATTTTGCCGTCCCTTGGACGTCCTACATTGTTGCTTGCTCTTTGTTGATTGTGTGCATCCTTCCTTTTTGGGATTTATTAGCAGGCTACACTGTGTCGGGCTGCTATGAGATCACGATGCTTACGTAGCTCCCGTGGCTATTGCCGTCTGGCTTGAACCCCACCGTACCATAAGGGTACTGGTGGTGGTGGAAACGCCACAGTAAGCGTACCCTGGAAATGCGCCATTACTGCCCCCTGCTGGACTGTCCCCATGGCCTATCTGTTGCTATGCAACGTGTGAAAGGGCGGAAATCTTCAAGAAAGTAGCTGCATGTGTGAATAGTGATGATCACTAGGGTTTACTTCCTGCGTTATCCTCCACTACAGCGCAAGGTGTGAGCGTAATACTCATCACTACTGCCTGGAATTTCGTGATTTGAGGGGCAAGGCCATCTGGCCTGCAGCGGGGCAATTTCTTTGAGGGCTCAAAGGCCACATGCCAGGGCATCAAGTCCATAAGTTAAAAAACATTATTTTGACTTCACTTAAATTGACGAATCCATTTCTAAAAGCAGTAACGCCTGTTTAATAAACAGTGTAACACTTGAGAAATCTTTTTCAAAAGGAAAATAAGTTGAGTGAATTTATAGAATTGTAAAATGTTTAAACTGTATTATTGTCTATAAGACTAGAATTTTTAATTACACATTATATTTACGATTATTTCAAAATGACAATAACCCTCCCTCTGGCGTCATGGGGGTCGCCAGTGTTGCCAGATTGGGGGGGAAATCTAGCCCAATATGGCAACAATGGCGGAGGCGTCACTTGATCCTAAGATGTTTTATTTCTGAGTGCAGCAAAAAGCTCCCCTGCACTTGAACTTCAGAAATGCTTGAGTAAATGTAAGTTGTTTGGATGCTACCGCATTACTTGGTCAATCAAATAGCTACTCAAAAGCTGTTTGATTCAGAAAAAAAAAAAGCAATTTGTTGATAATTTGATCGTTGAACACTCACATTTATTGTCACGTCATCTCTGGGATCGCTGTGCTGTACGGATCGGGTAGCCGGCCAACGAGAGCTCTTTAACACTTGCATTTTTATTGGTCACACTTGTTGATAACGTTACTGTTGTGTTGACCCATCAAGTACATGTACTCACATTCTGTGGCCGGGGCGGACTTGACAGGAGCGGGCAGAGAGGCAGGGGGAAAGAAAAAACATAACGGGCAGAGCGCGGGGCACCAAGGCCACGTTGGCCGATGAGCATACAAATTTCAGTAGGGCTCCCCGGCCAGAGAGTGGGGCAACGACGGTGAAATTCCTGCCCTGCCTCTAATACAGGAAGAGAGTTGTGATTGTAGTACTCATTACTCCCCGTGTTGTCCTCTACTACAGAGAGTGAGGTGTGCAAGCTGGAGACTCTGCTCCAGTCTGAGGTCTCCGTGGTAACCAGCGGTGAGGCGGGCAGCGTCGACAGCATCCAGGGTCTGTCTGCGCTACGGCGCCGCAAGCGGCTGGGCTCGCGACGGGCAAACGACACAGAGAGAGAGGGAGCGACCACCGCCGGCTCGCCCGAGCGAGGAGAGAGAGGGCTGGGGGACGACCGTGACCGCAGAGACAGTGGTAAATGGACAGGAAGTAGACACACACAGGAGGCCAATATTTGTACATTCTCCTTCAAATGTATTTTGGGACAATCCTGCTACCCAATCAGTCACATGCCGAATCCCACTTCTCGGTGCTGACACACAGCTTTTAATCAATGAATTTTTCCATGTGAAGCTGATTGGTTAACTGTTGTCATGTGATGATGTTGCTGTTTTAGCTCACTACCGCAGCCAGGCTGAGCACTCTACTGGACAGACCAGCATCTCCACTATGCTGCTGATCGTTAGCTTCATGTGAGTACCAGGCATGCTTGTAGCAGGTGACCTCCGTCACGCTATTATCATGCCAGTAGCAGCCCTACATATGCAAATATGAAGTCTATGTATTGAATGTGTCTATTCAGTTCTATTTCTCTCCATCTATCTTTTTGCTGCATAGGATCTGTGTAAGGTACTGTCAACCTGAATGAATATCCTTATACCTGATGTGTTTGTAATGTTTTCATTTTTGTAATCATGTTTTTGTTAGCCTGTTCAGTGTTTTGATGCAATTCCATGGTGACCCCACTTGACACTTCTTTGCCATGGAGTTTAACGGCTGTCTCTCTCTTATGTTTCTCAGTCTGGTGGTGTTGGTCGCCCTCAACGTTCTGCTCTTCTATAAACTTTACTCCCTGGAGAAAGCTGCTCACAACCTGGACACCTGGAGCTCTGATACACACAGGTACACAACAAAACCTAGACACCTGGAGCTCTGATACACACAGGTACACAACAAAACCTAGACACCTGGAGCTCTGATACACACAGCTACACAACAAAACCTAGACACACGGAGCTCTGATACATACTCAACCACACAGACGGGGCTCTCAGTGCTACAGACTTCCTACCAGCCCTATCAACACGTGTTTAAGTGTGTATGTCTCCAGCCCCTCCCCCCAGACCCCAGCTGATTGGCTGCAGGTGTTACAGCTCCAGAGGAGGTTCCACCAGAACCAGCTCAACAAGTGGCAACAGATCCTCTCATCCTCAGTCTCTCTGCTAGACCAGGTCTGTCTCTCTACCTGTCTGTGTATCTACGAGACCAGGTCTGCCTCTCTACCTGGTCGACCAGACCTGTCTGTCTACGTGTCCTTCTGTCCCTCTATCTGGTGGACCAGGTCTGTCTCTCTTCTGTCTGTCTCCTGTCGAGACCCCGGTGGCCTGTCCCTCGGTCTGTCTGATAATTATTATTGAATGTATTTGTAGCAGTAGTTTGCTAATGTCCCCCCTCCTTTCTGCCTCCCCTCTAGATGAAGAGGTCTCTAGAGAAGCTACAGCAGGGCATCCCGGTTCCAGAGGTGCAGCAGGACTCTCCCCCGCCTCCTCCAACAGAGCATCATCCGGACCCCTGACCTCCCCGGCTCTCCTGAACTCTCTGAGAGTCTCTGCCTCCATTGGCGGGACCACAGCAATAAACCAGTCTGGACTGGTCTGGTATAGTACTGGTACTGCTCTGGACCAGCTGTGATCAAGTTCTGGACTAGTTCCGGCCTGTATCTCCTACACGGGACCATTTGGGGTGTCGGACCTTCTACACAATGTCACTCTGCTGCCTAACACACCCGCACATACACACGCACACAGAGACACACTGCATCTGTGAGGACCTGAGACATATCAAAACATTTCAGATGAACTTTGACCTTCCGGAGTCGTCTCCCTTTAAGAACGCGGGGCGTGGCCTATGAGCCGCTAACAGTATTTATTTCTTGATAATATCTTGTTTATTTTGTATAGTGAGTTTCTTGAAGCTCTGGTCGGACTTAGCAATAATGACCCAACGTTCTAGAACATTGAGGTGTGTGTGTGTGTGTGGGTGTGTGTGTGTGTGTGTGTGTGTGTGTGTGTGTGTGTGTGTGTGTGTGTGTGTGTGTG
>JAOPUD010000009.1:19703450-19720846 GCA_027122715.1 Trisopterus minutus
CCCCCCCCCCCCCCCCCCATCTAGAGGATGAGCGCATGGTGACGACACATTGATAACGTCTCAACACAGAGCACTCACCACTTGTAGTAGTAGCAGGAGCGGTGGTCATTCTGCTGTGGTCATAGTGCTGTGGTCATGACACGCCTCTTTCTGTGGTTGACGGACAGGGGACGGGGCAAAGTATTGAAGGAGCACGATTCGATCCTTCGGTATCTGGTTATTTTTACAATGGCAGCATTCCATTGGAATGTTACAGATGATTGAAAGTTCCATTGGAATGTTACACACTACTATGGGAAAACTCTATTAGAATGTTGTTCTCATCTCTTCTTCTTATTTCTTCTTACTGAAAGTCTGTCTGCCTGTCTGTCTGTCTGTCTCCAGGAGTGGATAGGTCCAACTGCTCGTGTCTTTGGGTGAGATTTGTCACAGGTGGAGTTGCAGAGAAGCTGTGCTACAGAGTTTGTTCCTACAGGTAACCAGACCACCATGTGCTTGTTAGAGGAAGCACTTGAATGAATCTTAAAGATGATCGGCTTGGCTACTGAAAAAAAACCACACTCATGGTTCATGAATGAAGATCTCACAGCGGTGTGTGTGTGTGTGTGTGTGTGTGTGTGTGTGTGTGTGTGTGTGTGTGTGTTCCAGGTGAAGCAGGACCAGTCGCCATGCGGTGCTTGGTTCTTCTTCTGCCGCTCCTGATGGCCGTCCAAGGTAAGGACGCCATTAGCTCGCCTCTGAGGTCATCCTGAGCGATTGGTCTGGCGGCGTGATGCAGTGAGCACTCTGTTCCTCTCCCACCAGACGCCCAGGCCCTCTGGAAGGTCTGGTTGCCGCGGGACATCTCGGCCATGACCAACTCCTGTGTGGTCATCCCGTGTACCTTCATGTTCCCCAACGGCGCCCGCACGCATCACGGCGTGCACAGTATCTGGTACTTCGGCCAGCCCTACCCTCAGCTGTTCCCGCCCGTTGTCTTCAAGTCCCGCACGGACGTGGTGCACGAGAGCTACAAGGGCCGCACCAAGCTGCTGGGAGACCTCAACCAGAGGAACTGCACTCTGCTCATCAACAACGTGGGCACAGAGCATTCTGGGAAATACTACTTCCGGGCTGACCTGGGCGGTGCCAATATCTACACGTACCCCGACTTCTCTGAACTCAAAGTACTCGGTGAGCAAGCAGCGGTGGCTACGAGCTAATCTAGCTAGGACGGCTAAAGTTTAATTCACACTCCTGCGTATGTCACACTACGAATACCTGCATGTCGACACAAAGCAGGTCCTTGCAGAGCTGCCTGCGTTTATATGTCAACGTCACATAAATGGGTACACAAGGACACAGTTGAGCAGTTCGGCTCGCTTTGTGTACGTGAACCGATGTCAATGACAATGCAGCAATATATCCATATGAAAAAGATGTTGCAAAATCATTCAAGTGCACTGCTGGGAAGTGGTTGTTGTGTTGCAACAAACAATACAGTTTGAACTGAGTCTTCATTTTGGAAATCATTTCATACAGACTCCGTTCCTCTGCGAGGCTCTGGAAGGACTGTGCTTTTTGTGTGTATGGTCTCTGAATAGAGACGTGGATCTTCACATGTGCAGGATGCAGAAGTGGGATTTAGCCTTAACACCGCTCACTGGAGCAGAACATGCTAAATTAATCTCTCTGTCCTTCTTCTCTGTCCTACCTTCTCTCTGTCCTAACCACTCTTTGTCCCACATCTCTGTCCTAATTCTCTCTCCTGAATCTCTGTCCTACCCTCTCTCCGTCCTACATCTCCCTCCTACTTCTCTGTCCTCACTCTCTCTCCTACATCTCTGTCCTACTCTCACCCTGTCCTACAGAACAGCCCAACATCGACGTACCAGAGGAGATCTTGAGCGACGAAAACCTGGAGCTGACCTGCTACGCACCGGACAACTGCCCGGAGATGACCCCTGAGATCCAGTGGCTGTTCACCGACTACCTCCCCGACCCGGAGTTCACCTCTGAGTACGCAGAGGAGAGCAACACGGCCGTCCTGTCCAACACGCTGAGCTTCACCCCCAGACCCATGCACAACGGGCAGCTGCTGGGCTGCCGAGTCTTCTACCCCAACACCACGCTGGTCTACGAGCGGCTCATCTCCCTGGATGTCAAGTGTAAGTCTCCAACAAACCCTAACCCCTAGCCCCTAACCTAACCATAGAGATTCTAGGGGTGTTAGACTGCCAGACCAAAGGTTCTTGGTTTGAACACTGATGTCCGCAGTATACATGTACACTTGCTCAAGGATGCCTTGAGCAAGAAACACCCCTATGTGTCTGAAGTGCTGTGGAGGAAAGCTACTCTATTTAGTTATTAGTGAATTACAGACCTGTAGCATTACATTCTTGTATAATTACCTTGGGAAGATGAAGAGGTTGTGATGTTGGGCTTTAGGAGATTAATAGTTAAGATTAAGTATCGAAGGTTATGGTTAGTTCTTGTTAGGGATTGAATGTTGTGGTTACAGTTCAGGGTTCGGCTAAGTGTTTGGTCTTACAGATCTGGATTATGAGTCAGGGGGTTGGACAGTTCCTACAGAGTGTCGATGCGTTTCCCCCCCAGATGGCCCGCGCTCGGTGTGGGTGAACGTGTCGTCGGAGGTGATGGAGGGCAGCTCCGTGACGCTGCACTGTGAGGTGGACAGCAACCCCGCCGCCCGGATCTCCTGGATGTTCGGGGACCAGGAGCTGCTGTGGGACACGGCTGCCAACGTCTCGCTGTCCCTGGACGACATGAGCGCCGCCCAGGAGGGGGTGTACACCTGCGTGGGGGACAACGGCTACGGCGCCATGAATGCCTCGCTGTACCTCTCCATCAAGTGTAAGTCTCAGACCACACCGCCGACGGCCTCTAGATCTAACCACAGCTCCTCCTCTCGTAGGGCACAGGTACTGCGGTATCCGGAGCGCTCTCTTAAAAAATCAGCTATAGAGTGAGGGGCCTATTGTTGCCTTCCACTTCTATTTTTAGGCCAAGCTTGTATATTTATGCATTATGGAATTATTTATCTTAGACCTTATTATTTGGTGCACATGCTTTTTACATAGCATGGTCTTATGTGTTGAATCATTATGGATAAGCACATTGCATTGTTCTTGCATGCTGTTCTGATTGGCCGGAGAGCCAATGAGGAATGCATGTTCTGACCACGCTGAAACTTGACTACGTAAGCCTTAGACCTTAGTTTTTATATAGTAGCAGAAACTTGCCCAACCACAATGAGAGTGTAACAACACACACAAATACACACAGGCAGGCAGGCATGCCCTTCTTCCGTTTGCCAAAATGCCAGATGGCAAGTCTTTGACTGCATATTGGTATTATCTGCTGGGGACAAACTCGAATAAGCATGGGGAGGGGTTACATCTTCCTTCCTGTTTCTTTGTAAATGAAGCAAATGAATGTGAGACTCTCCTTTCACCCAAATTCGAGTTTCACAGCCATCGGTCTTAAGATATGAATTTAAAGTTTGATTTGTCAGGCTCTATAGACAAGTGTTTTCTGTATTTAGGCGACTGGAGCAATCCTGCAATCACACATCGGGCCTATAGTATCTTTAAGAAAACAAGGGCCTTCAGTGTAAGGATTTAGTGTCCAAACTTTACAACAAAGTAAAGTGTCAATCTCTTAAAAAGCTAACCCTGACCCCTTTCAATAAGAACATTTGAAATAAGAAAGTGCAAAAATATATTGCTGTCGGTACAGGAAGGTATGTTCATAGAACCAATTGCAAAGCACTAACAATCCTTAGGTTAACCCATTCCCTGTATACAACAACTATAGCTAGGATAAGATGCTACATAGCTAAGTACTATAACTAAATATGACATACAATAAGTGCGTACATTAGGTGGCAGGACGTACAACATACAACAAGTAGGAGGGGGAAGGGACAGGGTGGCTTTGCAGAGTCTAGGTGAACTCTAAACCATGTGTCCATGTTCTGACATCTATGTTCTGTAACCCGTGTCGTGCAGTCCCTCCCCGGGAGCCCGTGGTCAACAGCTCCCTGACGATTCTGGAAGGGTCAACGCTGGTACTCCACTGCAGCACCCAGGGGAGCCCCGCCCCCACCCTCACCTGGCTGAAGGACGGCGAGCTGGTGGGCACCATCGTGGCCGACGAGCTCTCGGTGCTGGAGATCACCGAGGTGACGCCCCAGGGCGCCGGCCAGTACCGCTGCCTCGCTGAGAATGAACACGGCAGGGCCAGCAGCTCCCTCAATGTCACCGTGGAGTGTGAGTCTGATGTACCCCCACCCTGTAATACCCCCACCCTGCTGTACCCCTACTGTTCCTCCACCCTGCTATACCCACACCCTGCAATACCCCCACTTTGCTTTACCCCCTCTCTCCTGTACACACCAAAAAGGACAAGTGTTAAGGGGTTAGGATTGGGGTCAGGGGTTAGGTGAGGAAACAGGATTAGGGACAAAGGGTTAGGATGAGAGGTTGGGTTTAAGTGTTGGGGTTAGAGTCAGGGGTTAGGTATAGGGTTCAGAGTGTTTCAAGTGCCTACAGCATGTCCTGGTATTCCCTCTCATGCTGGGTGAACGTCTTCTCCTTCGCCCCAGTCTGTGGAGCGAGTAGGTCCCCCTGCTGTCATATCCTTGTGTAGGCGCGTTCGTGTAACACCCCTGCCCATGATCCTCTGCTGCAGACGGCCCCATGCTGCTGGACGAGTCCAAGTGCACGGTGGTGCGGGAGGGCGTCCAGTGTGTGTGCATGGCCGTGGGGAACCCCGAGCCCACCATAGAGTTCCACCTGCCCGACCTCAACGTCACCATCAACCAAACGGACAACCGCTACAACTACTACACCCACACAGACGGCCACACCTCCACCGCCATGATCAAGCTGAGGGAGAAGGGCGACCGCAACGGAGGCGCCGCCGTCAACGTGCACTGCAGCATGAGCAACCTGTACGGCTCCCACAGTGTGCTGCTGGAGCTGCAGCAGGAGAGTACGTTCGGAGACGCCCTGCTCACATAGCACCTGCGTCTGTCTCTGTGTAATGCGTGTGATAACTGGCACTTTGCTACTTCTACCTCTTCTCCTTCTACTTCTTCTCTTTCGTCATCTTCTTCTTCTTTTTCTTCTTCTTCTTCTTCGTCTCCAGAGAAGTACATGATGGCAGTGATTGTGGGCACCATCGGAGGAGTGGCGGTCATAGCCTTCATCATCGCCGCGGTCCGATACGTTGGCCACAACAACAAGAAGTGAGTTCGGCTCTCCGAGGGAAGCCCGGATAGGAGTTCTGCTTTGGGGAGCAAGGAAACACTTCACAGCCTCGTCATCCATTCTTTAAAGCAGATTGCTGTGTAGTGTCCCCTGTAATCTGTTGGACCAATACGTCATGTGTCTAGAGGACACTCAGGTGGTTAGCATGCTGGACTAACCCGATGAGTTGCAGGATGTCCCAGAGATGGAGGGCTCCAGGTTCAGAGTGTCGGAATCCAGGTTTTTCCCTCAACCCCAGAGTTGAGCCACCTGCAGCTTTCCTTTAGGAGGAGCTGATGTCCAACTCCAGACGAGGAACTCAAAAAAACTGAGCGGAATTTCCTCTTTCTGAACCTGGATGCCTCGCTCCACCCCTGCGTCCCTGCTTCGCCATGGCTTTGACCTGCTGTGCTAAGCCTAAAGCTAACCACCGTGCATTATTTAAGCTCCATGGCATATTCTAAAAACAAATCGCTGTTGTGAATCTGCCACTAAACTCATGAAATAACCACCCGCGGATCACCGGGAGTAACTTTCCACAGCTGGCTTTTGAATGGATGGCCGGGCTGAGGGGCGGTAAGTCTGACCATGTGATCCGTCCACCAGAGAGGACGCCCCGGCCGGGACGGACCGGGTCCTAGACAACCCAGCTCTGTACTACAGCGCAGTCAAGAAGGACAAACAAAATCTGAGGAAGAAAGTGGTGAGACACGATAACAGCCGTGATGTTGGGTGATCTTCGCGCAGTCACCATGACGTTGCCGTGACGACATTGCAATGTCATCATGACGTCCCCGTGATGTCATTGTGATGTCATCGCGACGTCATTGTGACATCACTCTGATTCTGGATGATCGTCCTATGAGGGTTTGATCTGCAGTTTTATGTTTAGTCATGAAGGAAAGGATATTCTAATCCAAATGAGAGGGTCCATAACCTCTGGAAACACAGGCTTCTTTATTCATAGGCCACTGGCACTACCGACAGCAAGCGCGCCGGTAGCTAGTACCGGCGACTTGCAAGGTGCCTTCTGTAGCTTCTGTCTTGTAACCTTCATAAGACTCATCCAGAGCAGGCAGAAAACGTTGCTAGACCTATAAACACTGTTTTCTCTATGCTTTCATTGCCTCTCTGCGTGTTTTCTGTGTCTCTTTTTCTCTCCTAACTGTCGCACAGCTTAAGACAGAGCTGTTGGGCTCAAAGTTTAACTCCATTCTAGAGGAGACCACGGTAAGCGTCCTAAACCCAACCTCTGACCGATGCCGTCACTCTCATAGCTTCCTCTCATTTGTGTAAACCGCCCAACGTCTCCCAACCATGCTGTGGCATGGGTGCACACACGCTAACCCCAAGCGCTAAGCTACAGGGAACATCTCTGTGTGCATGTCCAGTAACCACTAACCCGAGGCTGCCCTCCTCTCCGGTGTGCCAGTCTTCTGACCAGGGGTCAGGTCTCCTCTTCTGACTGGGTTGGTGTGTTTCTGATCTCTCGGCAGGGAGAAGAGGGGAGTTATGCACCTATGGGCTCTTTGGCAAACCTGGAGAGGCAAGAGTTAAACTACGCCGCGCTGGAGTTCGGCGGGGCTCGCTCTCGGGAGGGCGGTGCCCGCAGGGCGGGAGATGACGGCAGCGACTACTCTGAGATCAAAGCCAAATGACTCGCCATCCTTCCCTGATCCCTCGGCAACGCCAGACACAGTGGCAGAAAGTTCTCCCCCACACCCTCTCCCCGGGACAGTCGAGGTCCTCGAGGTCCTCCTCTGTGGTCTCCAGTGGTTTCTTTGGTCCCTTCTGGTCTCCTTCCTGTTCGGGGCTTATTGGAACCCACCAGATACATCGGAACGTCATTCAGCAATAAGCATCCAAAAGCATTCGTATTCATTGCTACCGTTCTTTTGCAGTGCATTTTTTATTTTAAGTACCGGATCGACGTGTGTTGCAACTGTTTTTCTTCAGCGTGAATCCTTCTGCCAGATGCTGTTCTGCCGTTTGTCCAGGATCACGTCAGCATCCTGTTGTCCCAACATGTTGAACTTATTCTCTGATCCTCCATCCTTCTGTCTTCACTGTGTCGTCTGCCAAGGCATCAGGGAACGGGATTCTGCCTCCTCATCCTTCTGCTCTTGTTTCTTGCTTAGCAACGAGAGACAGGATTGATCTTCAGGAGTTAAGTTTCTGTTTTTATGTTTCAAACTTCTCTTCTGTTCATCTCTCTCTCTCTCTCTCTCTCTCTCTCTCTGTCTGTCTGTCTGTCTACCTATCTATCTCTATCTCTTCTATTTGTTTGCAACACATTGGTGTTTGTGTAATTATTTTCACCTCCTGTCTTTGACATACCAATGTATCTTTAAGGGTTAGTTAAGGAATCTTTAAGGGTAATTCTTTAAGATGGGTTAGTTGACAATCTTTAAGGGTTAGTTAACAAACACATCTTTAAGGATAATTCTTCAGGTTTAGATAACACATCTTTAAAGGTCATACTTAAGGGTTTATGTATACTCTTTAACCACAGAGTTCTCCATCACCCACCGGTCTATTGGGAAGATGCTGTTTAATATGATTATCGTAAAAACATTCTAATTCCCACTGAGTTTTGTCATAAAACCACATTTTTATGTTTCCTATTCTCAACAAGATTCAGAGCTAAGCACATCTGTCTCCAGCCAAAGTCTATCTCATCGAGACAATGTAGTTTTCTGTGTGTGTGTGTGTGTGTGTGTGTGTGTGTGTGTGTGTGTGTGTGTGTGTGTGTGTGTGAGCGTGCGTGCGTGTGTGTGTGTGAGTGTGTTGTGGTTTTGTGCTGAAGGGCCACAATGATTGGCTGCTCTGAGTGTCTGTGGTTGTCATGGTGATGTTGTTCTGGTGTGATGTCACAGCCCACTAAACGTCTAACTTGGTATTGATTACACTAATGTTGTATAAATAACATGAAGCTTCATTGTAGGCAGTATGTACACACGTCGCATGACTCTTTGCTAGCAGGCGTAAATGGAGGTAATTGTGAAAATGACGGGCTATGCCACTGAGGATTTTTCTTTTTTTTCATACATGATTCAACGTGAAATGCACGTTTATGAAGATCTACATTAAGTCGCTCATCAGCCTGTGTTGGTCCTAAGACTTAAGGCATATTGTTCTCTGAGAATCTGCCATCTACTCAGTACTCAGTACTCAGTTTGCTAGGTTCTCTGGTTATTGGAGAGTGCTACCAAACTTGATCATATGTATTCCCTGTGTGACTACCACAAGGTGTGTGTCCAGAGGAACCAGAGAGAACCGAATTACAGTATGAAAATCTTCTTCTATGTCACAGTAATGTTTTGTGAGTGAGTTGATATGCAACATTTATTCCTCCAATACTTTGAAGTGCTGATAATGATTATTATTTAGAAGGACTTTCTATTCCATTGACACATTAATGGCCAGGATGACTTTGTTGGAGCTGGTATTACCTAAAACACTTGCTTGCTCTCCTCACTTTCATCTGTCACCTGTTTCCTGTCCATGCAAAGATAAATAAAGGGAAGAAAATATGAAAATGATGACAGGGAACATTACTATTTTATTTCTGATTCATATGACCTCCTTAACATATTTGTATATTGTGCTTCCTCGTTGAAAGATCATATCTCTATCAAACTAGCTCTTCTTAAGTTCCGACCACTTTATTTACTCTATCATCATCTTAAACCCTGCCTTATATACGTTTTTAACAGCCTTGAGTTGAGTTGCAACTAAAGAAGGCAGAAGTTGACCAGAATAATTCCCTGAATGGATTTACTAATGGATGGGCGTTTTATTCTTGAGAAACGTACTAGTTTAGCTCATTTCTATTGGAGTAAATAGCTGCAGTATTAAAGTGATATAGACCCTGTTTACACCTTGCATCAACATACACTTTGGGCCATCGTATCGAAATCGTATGTATCAACGCACACAAGGTGTAAAGGGGGTTTAAGTTCTGACCATGTATCATCTAACAAGCTCTAGGCGTGTATACGGCTTCATTAACTCAAATCGATTTTATTTAGTAAAGTCACATTTTGTTGAACAATTTGAATGAACATATACATTAAAACAATATAAGGGGACACCAAATGATTTATGCCCTTCGTATAAAGAAAGATGGCATAGCAATGTTTTTGGAGGGGGTCTGTTTGCTCTATGTAGAGCTGACTATTCTGTATTGCATACTGCAAAAGACTCCCGGTTCTAGAGCAGTACAGAGTGTAGACAGCCATCAGGCCCAAGGAGGAACTTCAAGTAGCTCAACCCCTTGTGAAGTGTGGTTGGTGGATGGTTTAAGCAGTCTCACCTGGCCCAAGTCAGGTGGATTAGACTGGGGCTGGTTGAGGCAACAAACCTGTGGTGCATTGAGTTATCAAGGCACACAGTATAGACCAGCCATTCCCACAGAGCTCAGACATGGCTGCGTTTAACACTTGCACCAGTTTGTAAAATCTCATCAACTCTCTAATAAACTTTTTCCTAAAACAAACACCTGTGTGGGGTTGGAGCTCAGTTAAGCCACCTAGGTACGCTGCCTAGGAGGTGTGAGGCAGGGGCCATCTGCTACATAGTGCCCGATAAGGGGCCACTCTGACTCGGAAAGGCTGCCGGAGACGCACTGGAGCTACCAGCCATGTCGTAGAGAGCCCCTCTCTTCCAGGGCAGCGGAGGAGGACAGACAGGCAGCGCAGAAGCCTCTGAGAGCAGCCGTCAGAAGCCAGCAGACCCTCCACACCACTGTTTTTAACAATTTGATCCGATCAACGCTGTCCTAAAGGTTTGAAAAACCAAACCGTTGGGCTCCATCAGAGCAAATCAGAGGGGCGTGTTAAACGTTGTCAAAACCTACATCACACTCGCCTTTTTTTACCCTCGAAAAGTGTCCTTTTGTATCTAACAGAATTTCCCCCGTTTAACATCTTTACACATTTTCGTTAAACGGTAACACCTTGATGTTCACCAACGCGTTGTGAGAAAAAGAAAACTAATTTCGATTTTTAATTGACGGTTAACAAAATGGTTGTTGTTAACAAGTCCAAATCGAAACTAAATATCTTCTACATTTCCCACATTGTGAATTGTAAGTAAAATCTTTAATAATCCTTGGTCCCACAGTCCAACGTTACCCAAGCCTTGGCTAGCTTTCTTACAGTGAATCCATTAGACTAAACTCAAGAAGAAAGACCAGATGAATAAACATAGCTCTTGACTTGGCTCAGACAAATCTCTACTATTCATAATCTGTAATATTTACCTCTCTGTCTCGTGCACCACACTGCCAAACTTGTATGATTAGAAACACATATTTACAAGATCAATATCATTGGTTAATACTTTCTGCTTCAGTTTGAATGGTTATTTACCGCCTCAGTCATATTAACCACATGTATTTATTATATTTAGCCCAAAATCAACATTATTAATCTATTAAAGGTATAATAGATATAATTCACACTCAGGACACTGAGTGTGAACTGTGTCTATGCATTTGGGTGAGACCGGAAAGTGCTCCGTTCTGCTGATAAGCCAGAGAAACTCTGCTTCCTCCTTCAGTCTGGACCAGAGATAGAGAGAGAGACACCCAAAGGTAAGAACTATTCAACTGTAGACCAGGAAATTCTAACTCAAATATTTTCATGTGTATTAATCTTAATAATTGATGTCAAATGTAGGACTTCAAGTTGCATACCCTGTATATTTGCCTAAAAAAAGATAGCACTACACATGTACAGCACATTACAATATAAAGGGTTAGAAAAAATTATGTAAAGAAAATTGATTTTGTGAAATAATTGAAAAGTCTTGTGTTTTTTATGTTTACATTTGTTATGTTCTTCTATTGACTGTAGGATGTGTGGCTATATACATTTATGCATGTATATTTGTAGGTATGTTATCAGTGTTGTTACTATGTTATGGGTGTGGTGTCAGTTCAGCTTGACCTGTGAAGCAGAACTCTGTTCGCTTTTTTTGGAATCTGCACGCTGAAAGTTAGAAAAACAGGAAATTAACTTTTTTTTTCAATGACAATAACATTAAATAATGAGAAGTCATTGTCAATGTGGGAAATGCCTTTTGTAGTTGGAAACGGCTGCTTTTTAATGGGACATCTACATAGGTGTACAGAGGCCCATTTCCAGCAACCATCACTCCTGTGTTCTAATGGTACATTGTTGAGCTAATCCTGTTAAAAGGCTAATTGATGATTAGGAAACCCTTGTGCAACTATGTTAGCACAAAACTGTTAAAAACTGAAAGTGAAGTTTCATAGAAAACATGAAATTGTCTGGGTGACCTAAAACTAGTGGTAGTGTATAATGGTAGTGTATATGTATGCATACATGAGAATCAATGAAACTATCAGAATCTTCTTGTTTCAGAACCATGATCTGGTGGACTCCTATAGTGGTGGTGGGAGTTATACTGCTTAAAAGTGGTAGGAAAATAAATAAGTACTAGTACTGTAAATACTAGTACTGTTGTCCTATCTGTGTTATGGATCTAATCATATATAATATACATTTTGACATGGGCATTTTAATTTGAGCAGAGCTAGGTATAGTTATTCTGTATAGCTGAATGTTAGAACTACAAAAAGTACAGGACAAGAGCTATATTAGAACATAGAACATACTAATACAGAGCTTTTTTAGTACATAGTACATAATAGTGCAGTATAATAGCTTTTTGAGTACATACTAGTACATATCAGTACAGTTTAAGAGGTTTGTAAGTATTTAGTACATAATGGTACAGTATGAGAGCTTTATTGGTACATACATACCAGTACAGTATCAGAGGTTTCTTAGTATAAAGTACAGTAAGGGAGCTTTATTAGTACAAAGTATATACTAGTACTGTAAGGAAGCTTTGTAAGTGTAGTACACACTAGTACAGCATCAGAGCTACATTTGTACATAGTACACACTAGTACAGTATAAGAGCTATACTAGCACATAGTAAATACTAATACAGTATAAGAGCTAAATGATTACATGTGACATTACATGTACATGCTAGTTGTACAGTAAGAATCTGCTGTTTCCTTCCCTACAGATTCCTTGTGCCAAGGATTGAACTTTAAATTGAAGGAAACTAATGTCACTGCCAAGGAGGGCGAGTGTGTTCAGATCCACTGTATCGGTTCTGACGAACACTCATATAAATCTTCTTCTGTCTGGTTCTGGCTAAAAAATGCTTACTATAATGGGACATTCAAAATTTACCAGGGCACAATAGTGTACAGCACCAACTCCCAGCGAAAGGCCGATAAGGACTTTGAGGGCAGAGTGAAGGCCAGTTATCCAAGCCCCAGTCCCGACCAGTTTAAGCAGGGGTGGGACATGGAGTGGAACCTTGAGATCTGCCGTCTCCGCATGGATGACAGCGGGAACTATTCTTTTAGATATGTAGGTGACCCCACAAAAGACCCTTTGTACACAAAAGATTACCTTTTTTTCACAGACCCTGTGGCGAAGCTTCAAGTTCATGGTAAGTGGAAGTGATATATATGTATATGAATATATATTTCTATATATATTTATATACTGTAATGGTAAGCAGTAACCTTAATCTAATCATTGTCAATGTGGTTAATGCCTATTGTAGTTAGAAACGGCTGCTTTTTAATGGGACATCTACATAGGTGTACAGAGGCCCATTTCCAGCAACCATCACTCCTGTGTTCTAATGGTACATTGTTGAGCTAATCCTGTTAAAAGGCTAATTAAATTGATGATTAGGAATCCCTTGTGTAACTATGTTAGCACAGCTGAAAACTGTTATAACTGAAAGTGAGGTTTCTTTTGCCAAACGTGTGTTCTTGAGTAGCCCTTATCTCAAACAACCTAACCCCTATATATACATATGTGTTTATATATTTATATATACAGTGTGTCTATATATATATATATATGTGTGTGTGTGTGTGTGTTTGTGTGTTTGTGTGCAAGTATGTATGAATGTATATACGTATGTATGTGTCTATATATTTATATATAGATTACTATAGTAAACTCAGACTATATTTCATTATTTTCGTAATTGTAAAATGTAACAAAACCTAAATCTTTCACCTTGTTTGCAGAAAATCCATGCAAAGTCAGTTTTCAGACGCCTACAATACATTTGACTGAATCCAATGAGGCCGTCTTCAACTGTTCTGCATCGAGTTTGTGTGGCACGCAACCTGTCATCAAAGGGCTCCCGACACACGCCCAGTTGAATGAAAGTACAAGTACAAGCGCAGTGGCCAGACTCAGGGTGGACTGGACGGACCACCAGAGAGTACTGTCGTGTGACGTACCGGGGCTCATCAATGAGTGTCTTCGCCAGAACTTCACTCTCACTGTACAGTGTAAGTCCTCAGACATAACTTGCTCATCAATACATACAATGCAAGACTCTAGCTGTTAACTTGTTACATGACTCATTTACATTTTACATTTACATTTATCCAGAGTGACTTACAAAAGGTACAGAAAGTGAAAAAATACATTGCTGTCGGTACAGTAAGGATGTTCATAGAACCAGGTGCAATACGCTAACAATTGCGAGGTTAACCCATTCCATATATACAACAAAGCCTACAACATGACTCTAACTGTAGATTACAATGCATCCATTCACCCATCCCATGCGACACAGTTTCATGCTTCATCCATTTACCCATCCAATCAGCTCTACTAGTTTGCCAGAACGGGGTCCATTTTGTATTATTTGATTTGACTTGTAATGAGTGTAATATTCAACATTTTATATTGTTATATCAGACTCTCCTAGGAAGCCCGTTGTAAGTGGCAAGATGGGGAAAAGTGTGACTCTGGGAAAGTCTCTCACACTGACCTGTTCAACTGAGGCGTTTCCTGCCCCGACGGACTATGACTGGTTCCACTCCAAGGACTGGAAGAACGGGACCACCCACTGTCCAGGGCGGCTCACTCAGACCAGCTCCAAGCTGGAGATCGAGCGTGTGACGAGGGCCGACCACGGCTGCTACCGCTGCAGCGCCTCCAACCCCTTGGGACGAGGGGAGAACAGCAGTAGCTACTGCGTCGAGGTACTCTGTAAGTATGCCCCGTAGGGCCCTAGGTAAATGGGTGGAGGTGCGCGTGTCGGTTCACTATTTATTATCATACGGTTCGTCATCATACTTATCGTACTGTCCACCTATGCCGCTGTTATACCCATCTTATGCTGATCATACCTCACTAGGCCACTTAAACGTTGCTGCTGTACTATATGACACTGTATTGCACTATATGACAATCCATATTCAAACTGCACCTTAATTGCTCTTTTGCACTTCTATTGAGATCTCAAAATACATTTTGTTGTCTCTGTACCTGTACTCTGCACAACAACAATAAAGTTGAATTTGTGTCCTTTCTACTTCTGAATCCGGTCTACCTTCTTCCTCCTGTATACTTTCTACTTCCTGCCTACAGTTGCTCCCACCCTGCCGGTTCTGTCTGTGGTCCGGTTGGCCACTGAGGGTGATGTCATCACTATCTACTGCAGTGTGGAGAGCTGGCCCCTCCCCTCCAGCCTGAACCTGTCATGGAGCTCCGCTCGAGAGCCCCACATACATCACCTCCTCCACCGGGTCTACAATGCATCCTCTCTGATTAAGAAGCTCAATGTGACGCACGCCTCGGCCGGTCACTACACCTGCAGAGCTCAGAACAGCCAAGGATCCAACCAATCGGAGACGAAGTTAACGGTTAACTGTGAGTTGTATTCAATATGTATTAACGGTATTCATGTGTGTTTGTAGTATATATATATGGATAAACAGCTGTCTTTGATCCTTCTACTGTTCTCTAGATGCTCCTCAGAATGTGAGTGTTAAAGAGGAGAGCAGTTTGACGCTGACTGAGGGAGCGTCACTGAAACTGTTCTGTAAGGCCCAGTCCGTCCCTGAGGTCAGCTCCTACATCTGGACCAGGACCAGCGCTGGCCCGTGGCAGGTTGTAGGATCCAACCAGAGCCTGGACATAGTGTCGGTCACTGCGGCCGACCACGGGAGGTACCGCTGTAAGGCCCAGAACTTAGTGGGAACCGGAGAGTCCCGAGAAGTTATGGTGACAGTGCTCTGTGAGTCCAGATGGTTGCACCCTCACCGGCCTCGATATTAATAGCTGATCTCATCTCTCTCGCCTCTCTCGTGACATTTGATGTTTCAATTTGATCGAATACATGAGATGAGAACAATTACAATTTGTGATTTGATTCTCGTTTGGGCAATTATTAAGAAATAATTCTGGGTAAAATGCTATCAGATCCCAGTGCAAGTTTTTGTTGGCTTATCCTGCGTGTATTTGGGGGTTAGTCCTTGGTGTATTTGGGGGCTAGACCTGGGTGTATTTGGGGATTAGTCTTGATGTATTTGCGTAGCGCGATTAGCATATGGAATCAGAACTTATGGGGTAGCTCACCACTAATAAAAGCTTTTGATAACAAATTTGCACTGATTTGCACTCCATACTAAAACTATAAATGATTGGTCATCATACTTGAGGTAGTATTTTTCTCTGAAACATTGACCGTTTTTGTCCATGTTTTCTGCGACTCATCCCTTTCTAGATCCTCCCAAATATGCAAATATCACAGGGTTGAGTGGAGATGAGTACGATGCTGACGTTCCAATTCAACTGAGCTGTCATGGTACCAGCGTTCCAGCAGTCCATTTGTACAAGTGGTACAAGAAGCGGAACAACAAATCAAAAGAGGAGCCTGTCCAGAGCAGTCAAAACCTGACCGTTAATCCAGACCGTCCCGGGATCTACCACTGTCATGCCGCCAACAGCATCGGTGGAACAAATTCCAACCAGGTCCAATTGTTCCTCAACAGTCAGTACAGCTTCCTCATTCTCAGATATGGCCTGGTTCTACGTGAGCTTCCATACAGAAGTCTTGGTTTGCATGGCTGCCTGTGGTCATGACTGTTCGGTCTGAATGTTGTTGTCCTGCCTGTTTATTCCTTGATTTTTGTTCTGCCCGTTGCGGTTCTTGTTGTTCTGACTGTTGTTCTGTGACAGTTGTTCTGACTGTTGCCCTTCTGACTGTTGTTCTGTGGTGGTTGTTCTGACTGTTGTTCTGTGATTGTTGTTCTGACTGTTGTCCTGTGATTGTTGTTCTGGCTGATGTCCTGTGACTGTTCTGTAACGGTTGTTCTGACAGTTGTTCTGTGATTGTTGTTCTGACTGTTGTCCTGTGATTGATGTTTTGACTGTTGTCCTGTGACTGCTCTGTAACGGTTGTTCTGACTGTTGTTCTGTGATTGTTGTTCTGACTGTTGTCCTGTGATTGTTGTTTTGACTGTTGTCCTGTGACTGCTCTGTAACGGTTGTTCTGACAGTTGTTCTGTGATTGTTGCTCTGTGGTTGTTGTTCTGACCGTTGTTCTGACTGTTGCTGGAACTGTTTTTCTGTGATTGGTGCGCTGACCGTGGTTCTGCTTGTCTCTGATGAATAGCAGGGCGTCTGAAAGAGATCTACTGGGCCATTCCTTTTGTCTGTATTCTTGTGCTGGTCGTGATCATATACCTGGTCTTCAGGTAAAACTATACTACTGTTCTACTATTACATCAGCAATTATGAAGAATTCACTGGTATCCTTGATACAAGGTAAAGTGACCCTGAAACTGTTTAGTAACCTTAATACTAGTAGGTGCAAGAGAAACAAGTTAGTTTCACATGGCTCTTCAGACCCGCTGTCTCGCCCGGTAATTTATTTGGTGGCTGAAGTATTTTTCATCCATCTTTTCAGCCATCTAATACGATAGAGTAAATGCTTCATCCATTCACCCATCCGATATGATGCAACATGTTTTATCCATTCACCCATTCAGTATGATTCAGTAACATGCTTCATCCATTCAGCCATCCAATATGATACAGTAAGATGTTTCATCCATTCACTCATCCATTATGATACAGTAAGATGTTTCATCCATTCACCCATCCATTATGATACAGTAAGATGTTTCATCCATTCACCCATCCATTATGATACAGTAAGATGTTTCAACCATTCACCCATCCATTATGATACAGTTAGATGTTTCATCCATTCACCCATCCATTATGATACAGTAAGATGTTTCATCCATTCACCCATCCATTATGATACAGT
>JAOPUD010000009.1:19726469-19739312 GCA_027122715.1 Trisopterus minutus
TAATGTATGTCTTGTTTTATGCTACTGGATACCTGAATTTCCCTCGGGATAAATAAAGTATCTATCTATCTATCTATAAAGCCTTGCATGGACAAGCTTCATCCTACCTGAAGGACCTCAACATTCCTTACAGTCCTTCACGGCCCCTCCTGTCTTCGGGAGCTGGCCTTCTTTCGCTACCAAAGGTTAAAAAGACATCGGCTGGACACCTGTGCGACCTGTGATAAGAGAAGCTGACTTTGTGGAGCTATTTAAAGCAAAGCTTAAAACGCACCTTTACAGCGTTGCGTTTGAGACATAGGGGTGCAAAAACGATACAGACACGATGCAAAGACCTCTGCTTGTTTGTTCGTACTCCTGCTAATGCAGTTACTACATGAGTAGCAGTACACGTTTCCACTATATAGGCTGCTTTTCCCCTTCTAATTGACTATGCTCTGTTGCGTGTTGCGGTGACTGCAACTGGATGTCTGGTTTCTCACAATGGTTTACCGGCCTGCACCCCATCATCAATTTTAATGTCTTGCCTGTATTTATGTATGTCAATTGTGGCACCTAATTGCACTCCTGACCCTGGAAGGAGGGATCTCCCACTCTGCGTTTCTAAAAGATTTCTTCCTCACTAAAGGGATTTTTTTTTTCTTTCCCGTGTGGGGTCAAGTGTTGCCCTTTGAGGCTGTAATTGTGGTAAAGTGCTAAACAAATAAAATTGAATTGAATGTGTATGTGTCCTCCAGTCGAGCTTTATGGCTAGAATCGTGCGAATGTACAGTATAACGCCACGGTGTGTAATGAACATCGCTCATCCAAACGCTCCTATAATGACGGTACTAAACGTATTACACATTTGTGCCGTAATAACAGGCCTTCCTCCTGCCTAGAGCGTTCAGCGAAATACGAAATGAAACATTACGTTTACTACCGAACCCAAAAATAATTGATAACACATCAATAATCAAAACATGAGGCCGGGGCAGCAGTCCACCTGATTTCTCAGACTGCGGTCTCAACTCAAAACTAATGAGTTAGCGGTTGCCCTGGCAACGTCGGGCGCGCTGTCGGAGTGAGGCTGCGAGCGGGCTGAACCCCGGGAAAACGTCACGTGTCATCGAGTGGGTAGCGGTAGGGCCCGGGTGTGGATTACACACCGGCAGTTCAGCCAGCGCCTGCAGACTGGGCCAACACATTTTTTTCTTTCTTTCAAAAAAAAAAAAAAAAAGGATAAGAAAATGGTGTCAATGGCGAGCAGCGCACCTAACGCGCCTCCCGCGGTAGTTTGCAAACAATCGCCGACGAATTACCGTAGTGCATTTCAAAACCAAACTCGCTCGCCGATCCAAAAGAAAGCGAAGAGACACAGAAAACAGACAATCACTTCGAGACTGAGCGACTCTGGTATCGAGGAGGATTTAAGCGCCCAGAGCCCTGTTGGGACAGTTGTGTTATCAGGTGAGGGGACGACTACCGCGGGACAGCTCGGCCTGCTCTCCTGGCACCAGCACTACGGGAACGTCGGGTACAAGATACAGAAGGACAACGAGACGCAGTTCCATCTACCCAAGTGCTTGGCGCGCCAGCCACAGGTGGGCCAAGACGCTAAAAGTGTCCGTGACATGCTTTGTGACATTTTGAGCAGTTATTGTTTCACCGCACTTTAATAATATGTACGCTTTTTTGTCCTTTGTACATTGAAATGACTAATTACAAAATCACGTTGGAGCCAACATCTTCAATCCATAGTCCTATATGAGTTCAGGGTGAATATCCCATGCAGTCTAGATATTAACTGTATGCACTGTGTCATTGAATGTTGTCCATGCAGGTCACTCCCGAGGCGCGCTGTAAGCTGGTCAGCTGGCTCATCCCTGTGCACAAGTACTTCCGCCTGTCCTTCGAGTGTTGCTGTCTAGCGGTGAACATCATAGATCGGTTCTTGGCGTCCACAGCTGTTGCTGCGGACTGCTTCCAGCTCCTGGGGGTCACCGCCCTACTACTAGCTAGTAAACAGGTGTGTGTGTGTATGTGTGTGTGTATGTGTGTGTGTGTGTGTGTGTGTGTGCACGATTTTGAGTGTGCATGATTTTGTGTGTGTTGTGGATGCACTCCCCTTTCCTATCTAATTGCATCAATCTACCAACTCCCCCTAACCCATAACCATCTATCGTTTATCCCCTGAACCATTACCTGCCAAACCCTCAACCCCCTAACCCCATAAGCCTAAACCTCTTCCCCCCACTAAGTGTAACCCCCCCCAACTCCTGACCCCTACCCTAGGTGGAAGTGTTCTCCCCACGGATCAGCCAGCTCCTCGGCCTGTGTTGCCACGCCTTCACCAAGGAGCAGCTCTGCAACCTAGAGTGCCTCATCCTGCTCCGCCTCCACTTCCGCCTGGCCGCGCCCACCCTGGCCTTCTTCCTGGAGTACAACATCCTCTGCAGCGAGGCCGCCGGGCCCCCGCCCATCGACGCGGGCAGCGGGTCCCCGTCGGCCCACTGGCGGACGGAGAGCTCCCCGCGACGCGGCGACCTCGCCAGGAGGATATGCGAGCTGAGTCTGGCGGACTACGCCTTCAACAGGTACCTGCCCTCCCTGACGGCGGCCTGCGCGATGACGCTGTCCTCGGAGCTCCTGATGGCCGAAGGGGAGCCGGACGAGTCCGTCGACCCCGTCCAATCAGAGACGGGGGGACTCTCCGCCGGAACCTTTGCGAGCGAGCCCCCGGAGGACGAGCAGTCGTCGATGGACAGCGGCCCCCCCGACCAGCCAGGAGACGGCCCTGGGCGCGCAGCGGATGGCTTTGGGCCAGAGGAGCGGGGCTCCCTGCCCGGGGGGGGTCCAGACGGCGGGCCCAGCCACAGCCAACACCTCGCCCTGGAGTGCACAGAGAACTTGAAGCTGTTGGTGTCGCTCAACCGAGAGACGTTACAGTCGATGTTGACGAGGTCATGAGATCCATTGGTCTCAGGATATCAATATCAACACTGCGATCCAGTATTTCAATGATTAATGACTAATCATGTTAAAGCTTAGAAGATGAGGAAATGCACTGCACAATGTCAATGTTTACAGCCATCTGAGTGATGCTTTATGAAGTGAGGGGATATAGTTGTCTTGAAAGATACCTAGATGACCATAGATGGTTTTTTTTTACAGTTGTGTTCTAGTATTGTTGAATGTATTTATTTTCAACGTGCAATTTCGTGTACCATTCATGTATTTTTGTTTTTTTGTATGCAAATCCCAATTATTAAAACAATTATTCAAAAAATGAAATGTAATGCACAACACACTGAGAGCCTACCGCTTCACTTGAATGTTAGCAATGAAACTAAATAGCATTTCATGAAAAATTATATGTTCATAGTTGTGATTGAGTGAATAAAAAGAAAACCAGAGTAGAGGTTTAGGTTGAAGAAAAAGAAGCAATCTTGTTATTTTCAAATCTTGTAAGCGTATCTCATTCTGATTTTCTCATGCTCTAAATATTTAGCATTTTGGTGTTTGTTTTTCACTACATAAACGTCCAATAATGTTTATCCTATTCGTGTCCATTGTCATGTCATGTAATGTTACCACCGATCTTTTGTCAAATAAAGTAATGTCAATAATGCATCATTCCGCGTTTATTTATGAAAAATAGAAAATAAATATAGACAGACAGACATACAGACTAGAGCTGTCACACTGACGACCACACAGGTGTAATCAGCGTCGAGGGCCAAACAGACACGCTCGTGTTTGTGTACAAACAGACATTTGTCACCATTGTTTGTCGAACTGTCTGCAGTAATTGCTCTTAGTCTTTTCCATTTCCTTTTCCAATTCGTAATCAATCGAGGTCATGCACTTTAAACAAATCGTAAAACAACATTCATGCACACGTTGTCGACGAAGGCTATCCCTCAATAACAAACGTCTGCCTGCCGAAATTCATTCGCATAGCGCGCCAACATTTGTCACCAAAAAAGTGTTCCCAAAGCGCACGGCGGTGAGTGGCACCTGGTGTAGTGGCGCGACTTAGCGCGGTCCCACTCCACACCGGACCAGGAAAACCGTTATGCTGCACACATTTAATCTCCGGGGACGCACACACTCCCTGGAGACGCATTCAACGCGGTGATTGGCCTAAAAACCTGGGGCCGCGGCACTCAGCCACATGAACCGGGAAAATGTCGACTATATTAACTTTAAAACACACCATTTACTCCCCCAGTCGTCCTCCGTTTCGCTGTCGCCACACACTGATTTATTAAGATGCAAAAGGAGAGAAAATCACTCGGCAGTATTTGCCCAAACAAAATGGGTCCACTTTGCAGGAGAGCAAAGAAAAAGGTAGGCTACAGGGCTGCATATTCTCTTCATCTGCATATCTTGAATTAAACAATGATTGTTTTTATATTGTTGCTGAGAATGCGTGTGTTTTACTCGCAGGGAATAGTGTTGATGCCGAGGAGCAGCAGTCCGGACCCTGTGTACGTCGACAAGATGCAATGCGTCGTAGAGCAAGGTAAACAAACACAAAAGTCATGTGTGTCACAAGCTGCAAATATCCTGTTCCAATGTATTAAATAGAAAATGCGTAAGGCAAATTATCGACTAACATTGGGTGTCTTATTTTACAGCGTTTGCAACAATTTCATGGGATGATCTGGATGATTGCACATCTGTCCTGCACAGGGAGAGTGACTCTCTTGGCTCACAGGTATAGGCAATTTCCCTAGTTGAATTTCATTTTTTAAAGCGCTTTGCTGTATTTTTTAACGGTTGCATCGTGTTCAGAATTATATAGAGATATTAAGGGATGGGTTGGATGCTACACTGGCGTCGTTGCAAATAGGTGGATGTAGGCCTACCAGGTTAATGTTTGACGCGTGACACGGAGTGATCGCATTCTGCACGAATCGCAGCGTAGCGTGCTCGTGCCACGTTTCCCCTAATTCGTTCGACCTCACAAGTTATGTCCACAAACTGCCTTAAAGGCTCAATTCATCAGACGGTCAAAAGAAACGCTCTTGTTTCCGACTGCGTGACCACACGACAAGACTTATTCCACAATGGAAAGCAAGGCGTTTTTCTCCAGAGATCTCCATTACTGCTCTTGGTCATTGTGGGATTATCAGGTAGAGTTAAATAGAGCATGAATGTTTCTGTGACAATAATGTTTTGCCTGTTTATGCAGTATGTTTTATATTGGACTCAAATTAATCACTTTTTTTAAAAAATCACATTTCTTCTCATCCACAGGTGAACGAGTCTGACGGAGATGACCAATACTTTGGAGAGTATGCGCTGGATTTCATGGCAGGTGAGAGGAAGAACCATAGACCAAAGCACCCTTTCAGTGGTGGCAGCAGTTGCTGTAGTAGTGCGTAGAAGGTAAACAAAATACTGATCCATCCAATGTCATTCTCCCCTCAGAGTCTCCTGGCTCATTGGAGAGCAGTCTGTCTCCGGTGGCGCTGGTCCCTTTCCAGGGCTGCATCATCCCCCCTCTCACACCTCGAAAAGACTTCCCTCCTCAGGACAGCCCCGTGGCTGCCCCCCCCTCCCCGGAGCCAGGCCACCACAATGCCCAGGATGGAGCTTCCTGGAGGGGCATGGCCAAGCACCAAGGCGGGCTCTTAGAAAACTCCACACAAGTCAACCAACGGGTAAATAGTGGTTATAATGATAACTGCTTAGAATTTTGAACATTTATTATAAATGTTTTCATTAGGGGGAGGGGTTCATCCCATTCTGTCCTTCAGCTATAATTCATTCAACCTTTGCACAAAACAAAACATATTGCAGTCATATTGGATTAAAAAGAATCTGTCAACCGGCAGTTGTGAAACATTTACTCAGAGAGAGGACGCCTATATGCTGCAGTGTTCATAAACACCGCACAATCAAGAGTTCTCGACAATCTGAATTCTGAAACATGTACCTTTTTTTATTTCCTACCAGCTCCGCGAGACTCTTCATAGTAAACAGGAAGAGGTGGAGTCCCTGCAAGAGAGGAACGTTCACCTGAGAGAGTTGGCCAGCCGAGCCAAGCACCTGGCCTCAGTGCTGGAGGTGAGAATGTGCTCTGAAAACCCTAAATACATATCTGTCCACCACATGACTTAACTCTCATGCCACATGAGCATCGTCCATACATCAACCCCCATTAAAGCATTAAACATAACATGTATGTTACTACTCCCAATCTCCCAGAGGCTGATGACAGTCAGTGGCCCCTATCTACACGAGCCGGCGCTGCCTTCCTGTGACAAAACCTCCAGCAGTCCCCATAAGCGGCAGCGTCTGAGTGAGGACGCTGAAGGGGATAGTGTGTCTTCGGGCTCTGTGGAGGACATCCTGCGGGACATGAGCACGCGGTGCAACGCCGTCCTGCACGGCGGCAGTGCCGCGGGACCTGCCGTACCGCAGGCCTCTGACCGAGTGCGCATGTACGGGGCCTTTGCCGGCCTGCAGACCTCCGTGGCCGAGGGTTACGGAGGTGCGGCCGTGAGCGCGGACGGAACCGACTCGGAGGGCTGCGACTCGTCCTTCAGAACATCCATTCAGGATCACTGCACCATAAAGACCCAGGTGTTTCCCCACGGACATGCTTTCACCTCGAGGACTCAGACAGGAGGATATCGATTTCGCTGGGTACCCAACCAGAGCTGAGGCTGGACTGTTTACGCCAAGAAATGACAAGACAGCCAAATGTGTCGGCTAGTGTACAGTGGGTTGGGAGACTGAACAGTGTACGTACGTAATGCTGCAGAGGAATGGATCCGAGGGCATGGAGAGAGTGTGGGTGGGCAACTACTGCTTATTGGCGTCTAATAAGCTGCCATTATTTCTGTAAATGATTCAACAAGCTCTTTCTGAGGTAGCCTGCTAAGCTAACGACTCAGAGCTGTCACTCAGCCAAGTAAATAATACTGCCTAAGCATTTGTTTACATTGTGTTCCTGTTTGCATACCTCACATGTTGCATCCTTCAGGGCACACATTTAACAACACTGACAAACAATGGTGCACGCCACAATGGCACATGTTATGAATTCCTCACCTCATACGACATGTGGTATTGTATTTTTGTTTTGATTTCAAATAAATTCTATATTTTTAAATATGCTTGTATCGTTTCTTGTTTTTATTCAACAAGGAAGACTGGTGTTGAATGTAAACAAAGAAATTGCTGGAAATCAATGACATCGATAGCATTTGGTTGAAATAAAGTATATTCCTTTGGACAAAACAATTGTCTAAGTTCCATTTTAGTAGTATTTATTTGCTTCTTGGGCGTCATGTCCCATTCAGTTTCATTAACTTAGTTAACTGTGTGATGCTTGAGCGGAGCATCACACAGGTTTGATTATGATTCATTCCAGGAACAGTTCTCACCTCTTAATGATGGTCCTGTCATAGTACTAGTTGGTATTGTGGTGCTTGGTAGAAGTATATAAGTAGTAAGTATATAACAAGCAAGACCAGTGAGGAAATATACCTTAACTAATACAGAGAGGAAATGACCCTCTGACCTTTGCATAACCTTTCCCACTCTTGTGACGTCAGCTGTGGAGCGCAGGTTCATGTGACAGAGATTGACCAGAAGAGCCTCCTTCTGACACCTGTTTAAACGCACACACTCACTCTGTTTACCTGAGGGCTCACGGGACGCAACCCCTTTCACTTGACACTACAATACTGCTGTCTCTGAGGTGATTCGACACACCACTGATGAAGATAAGAAGACACTATTCGTTGACAGGCTATTCATTTTATTGTTTGAACACTTTCATTTGCAGTCATTGTAAGTTTGTGTGTCATGGAGATCATTCAAAACATGATGTATTGTACCCACACCACTGGACATACAGAACCAAACCAGCTTGAGAATCCCTGCCGTCGTTTGCAGTCGAATTCTAATGGATTTGATGTTCCTGTTTACATTGTATTAAAGACATAGTGGCAGGCTATCCTTCTTGGTGATGTCTGTATAATCAAAGGTACTTGAAAAAATAAACACATGGTCTGAAATTGATCAAACTCCAAATACATCCCAGAATAAGTGATTGATGTTCAGATCTTTGTATTATAATTATGAAAATTATAACCATAGGCTATTGTAATACAGTGTAATCTTGAATCTGAAAAATATGCCTTCATTTTGAAAACAACATAGGCATACATTTTTAGAAAGTTTCAGTAGTAATAATTCAATTTTCTTATTGAAAATAGCAACTGAATCCAAGAATATGCCTACATATAGCTTATATACCATTACCAAGTCATCTGCTGAATATGTAGGCCTATCTGCAGATTACATACAATCAAATGGATACTATATCACACATTTAATGTGAGACCAACGGATTTCCACGTGTACTGCTTTAAGTAGGATAAGTAGCCTAGTGTGCAACTGCCTTTGGTATGCGTGCCGTTGGTCCTACAGATACCTACCGTTAACCGTCGGACCCTTGTTACCAAGGATAAGCAAACAAGACGCGGTCAAGCAGGGAGCCTCAGCTTGGCTACTCGGGAGCGTCTTGAGGCACTGAAACACATTTGTTTCTCATTGGCTGAACACTGGCTAATGAAAATGGGGAGCCCTATGGGCTTTATTTAAGCTCACTGTGTGCGAATGACACATTTTACCAGTTAAACTACCGCCAAACTACGGGGAATAATGCGCGAACGAAAGAAAAATATTGAAACAACAGACCCTACATTTCTATGGTGACTACTCCTAAAAAGGTGTTTGTTTCAATGGGGGGGGGGGGAAGCCCGGGCGCTCAGGCTTGCGACGCCAGCCTTTCGATGATCCTGCGGTACTCATCGAGCACCTCCTGGTAGCTCTTCTCCAGCTCCTGGTGCTGCACGTCCGTGTCTATGTGGCGGATGTGGGACACCAGCTCCTCTGGCCGAAGACACTTCATCATCTTGGTCAGCTCCCTCTGGTTCTTCTGCAGCCGGGGACAGGGACGGACGGACGGACACAGACACGACAGAGACGAGACACGCGGAGACGGAGACACAGACACACACACACGCATGCAGACAAACACAGAGGGACAAAGACCGACACAAACACGGAAACACAGACAGATGTAAAGGATTTCAAATACGATTCAGACCCATCTTTTAAAGATTTGGTGGGAGTGGGGTCTCCTACACAGTGCAACCACCACCTCACAAAAGCTCTCAGAGAATGTCAGAATACATTGAATATATCGCTCTTGATGTGCGCTTTTACGCATCTTGTAAGTTGTTCTCGGACACACACACACACACACACCAGAGGGATCGAGATAAGACGAGGTTCACCGGCTCCATGCGTGAGGAAAGTGGAGAATCTTTAATAGAGTCGTCCAGGGTTCCAGCTGCGTGCGTTTATCCAGAACTCCACGCAGGACTTAAGAACTCTCACATGTGTGCGCCGCGTATCCACCGGGGAATAGGAGGGTCGGGGTAGAAATACATAATCCCCACATACTGGCGGTGTGGAGGCCTCGGCCCGACAACTAACTACGGGGGGAACACAACACCATGCATCTGGCGGCCAGACCCCTCCTGAAGAAGAAAAGAAAACGCACACTTCCTCCTGGACCACATGTCTGGCCTACTCCACCTCCACAATCCACCCCCCCCCCCACAATCACCGCCACCTCCACCATACACAGACACAGCCTTTCAAGACGTGTAGTTTCCCTGCTGACAGACCAGCCTGGAATGCACTGGATTAACCACTGAGTGACAGGAAGAGGCTGCAAGCTTCCATGACTCCCCAGGGGGGGAGGCACGTTCTGAGGGGCATGGCAGGGGCTGCCGACATGCTGCTCAGCTGGCGACAGGCGAGAGTGGGGATAAGACTTTTTGCGGATGAAAGCGATATTCATAAGCTACGGTTTATTTGGGCCGATATATTGGTTAGCATCTGTCTTTCTGCTTGTACTCAAAGCCACACATGAAATGTAAATCGACTTCATAAGAATTAAATATAATTTTTTGTCATTCGTCTTAACATTATTTCCAAAGTTCCCTATGTAATTCCACTTTTACGGCTCAGATGGATGTGGCTGCCACCACAACTGTATTTATTAAAAGATTCTGCCAACATGCAAAGTTGATACAGTCGTGAGCATGAGTTTGTCAAATTATATACTAACATACTTTATTCTTGAATGAACTGGGGTTTGAGTGCCAGGGACGCATGCTGTGCATTTGTCAAATGCCAGAAATTGGTATTAAGGGAGACGACATTCCAACTCTTTGAATCATATCGTTCTCCAAAGCCACCAGCTGGCTAAATAGAGGCTCTGCTTGTAATTGAACCAAACGTGCAAATATACCTACACAGTTGGATATAACTTCTGCCTAATGGAGTTCCTCAGTCACAGCAATATCGACATCCAACCGATGAAAGCCACACAGGACTCCGTTATCCTTGACAAACGGCTCGAAACATGAAAATTACGTCCTTCAATGTAATTCAATGGAACTCCATAGCGTGCTCTGATGAACGTCGAGGGGAGAGAATGCTTGGTGAGCTGCTGTAAGGGCATGGCGGACGCTGGCTGCACATGATTGTACTTCCAACAAAAAAGCTTTGCTATGCTAACAATTCTGAACCGCACATAGGGATCAATCTGCCTCCCGGTTCAACAGGTGACGTGATTAGAGTATGCTGATAAGAGTCTGTGGATGGAGTGACTGCAACGCACACATATTTGCTTCCCTTTCCCAAAAATGCTCAGGCTTGTTGGGAAAGGCAGCACACAACGGGACAATACACTAAGATAAAATGAAGTACAATACAACGATACAATGAAACCTTTCATCCTCCGCACTCTCCTTCACTTGACTGAATGCACGTGTATGTTATATGTTCTACATCCTTGAGTACATGCGGAACGTCCTTGCATTTAAAAAAAGTACTGAGCATTGTGTTGCGTCTTATCCTAGCTAATGTATACGGGGAATGGGTCAACCTAGCGATTGTTAGTGCTTGGCACCTCGATCTTACTGTACTGACAACGATATATTGTTGTTTCTCTTCTGACATACAATATATACCTATTGTGAGACGCTTTGGACAAAAGCATCTGCTAGATGCCCTAAATGTTAATGTAAAAGGAATGGCTTTGATGATAACCCTGGAAACAGCACATGTACCGCTCCAGGCAGAGCGTACCCTCTACCACGGTACGCACCTTGTATGGCCCAAACAGACGCCGCTTCACGTCCAAGCGGTAGTCCCGCGCTTTGGCCTCGTCGGCCATGTCCGTGGCCTTCAGACGCAGGATCTCGTAGACCCTCCGCACGTGTTTCTACGACGGGAGGGGGAACATGAGAAGAGTTAATAGTGGTTGTTTCTCAAATCAAATCTATGCTGGGTCTGTAAATGCCATGGCAGCAGGAGGCCTCTGGGTGTTCCAGAACCTGCTGACTCCTGACCTTTATGGAAGTCTAATCAATGATGGAGTCTACGCTCGAAGGGGGAAAAGCTGAAAATTACCCAAATATGGCCCAGGTTTCAAACTGTGATTTAAAAAAGGAGCATTTTGTAATTATGGTCTAAATAATATTAGGCGAAATTCCTGTTAATTTCTTCCGACTTCCCTTGATTGAGTCGCTAGATTAACTTTTAATAACTGAATGTGCGTTCAAAAGGGTGGTGAAGTTCACGCCCGGAGACTTTTTCTTCCAGCCTTCCACGTTTCATTTATTCGCAAAGCTGTAGTGGTTTTAGGGCTTTTGTCGTTTTGTGTGCTAAAGACGACGGTTATGAAGGTTTATCGAACTCATCGCTGTCAATATATTTCTTCATTTGTATTTACATTCATCGTAGTTTATTTCAGAAATCATTTTATTCAAAACATTTCGTCCTTCTCCTATGCATCCATTGAATCCCCAGGCCACAGAAGAACCCTGACGCCGCCGCTCCAACGCGTGACCCCTGCATGGACGGTTTCTAGTTCAATCCCCGGCTCCCGGGCTGAGTGTCGAGGTGTCCCTGAGCAAGACGGCTCACCCTGACCGCTCCCGACGAGCTGGCTGTCGCCTTGCATGGCTGATGCCGCCGTCGCAGTGTGAATGTGTGAATTAATGGGTACATGTTCGGAGGTATTGAAAGCTGCATAAATGCGGTCCATTTTCACCTTGTTGATCTTCAGCGTGTCCTGGGCTTCCTTCACCATGTCCTCGGAGAAGCCCAGCTGCAGCTTGTCGGGGGCAAAGGAGGGAAGGGCCCGGCAGAGCTTGGCCAGGACAAAGTCCCTGAGCTTTACGTAGCTCTCAGAGGGGTCCTCCGCTGGGGAACAGAGAGACACAACCACACGCTCACAACGGACTCCATGACCAGGAGAAGTCGCGTTAAGAAACAGATCGCCCTCTGGCACTATCAATCCAAAATATTCAAATGTAGTATTCGTTTAGCATTTTTTGTGTGTAAATGTATTTAAAGATGTATTTGTTCCTAGAATGTTGAAAAGGAAGTCTAGGAAGCCACGTTAGTAATCAGCAATGAGTCATTTCAAAAAGGCCACAGTAGGTAAATATATACTGCAAATAAATAGGATGCAGTTACCAATTATGGTTGAATGTAGGTCACTGAAACTATCCAGCATTGGATAAAACCTAAAGGTCTTGAACCAGAAGTGACCCCCACCAACCTGTGATGTCCTGCACCTTTGGCAGGGTGCAGTAGAACCGATGGACTGCTTCCAGCAGCTGAGCTCCATGACCCTCTCCCTGGAACGGTGGTAGGACCAGCATTTGGCTGGTTGACGAACACACACACACACACACACACACACACACACACACACACACACACACACACACACACACACACACACACACA
>JAOPUD010000009.1:19744330-19760103 GCA_027122715.1 Trisopterus minutus
ACACACACACACACACACACACACACACACACACACACACACACACACACACACACACACACACACACACATACATATGCACACACGCACACACACACACACATACACACACACTACATATATCAGTCTCAAAAGTAAGGGTTAGACAGGGTATGTTCTATTGCAGGTTGGAACCAAAATGGCGGCACTCCCCCTCAGCCCTTTGCAGTACTGAGTCGAGAGTCACTCAAGCCAGAGAGCAAGGTGGCCGTGAAATTAGCAGCTCCCTCGCTGCTCAATGACTACTGTAAGAGACCAGTCCTGGGCTGCTTTGTTATGTCGCCTGTCCTTGCACTCTTTCCTTTAGAGCTGTCCCCTCACTGGACCATAATACACACACTGTGTTCCTTTAGAACTGTCCCATGACTGGACCATAATACACACACTCTGTTCCTTTAGAACTGTCCCCTCACTGGACCATAATACACACACCATGTTCCTTTAGAACTGTCCCCTCACTGGACCATAATACACACGTGTTCCTTTAACAATAAGCCTTGATATTGACGAGTGGTCTACATGTAAGGTGTGCTTTATTAATCCCAGGAGGTAAATTAGGGCGATATACCATGTGTACACCAGGTCAACATTTCACATTGTCTTGTTTGTGACACAGTATTTGGGAGTGTCTCTGCTTCTCAAAGTCCCACACCATAGGTTGAGTGGTCTAACTGAAAAAAAACGTAGCCACAAAACCCGGCATAAATGTACATCTACAGCAGGAAATCGAATGGAGGGCCGCTGTTAGTCACGTCTTCCTACCACTTCCTACAACCCCCCCCCCCCCCACACACACACACACACACACCCACACACACACACACACACAAGACACACAAGGACGAGTTTCATAGTCGTAAAACTAAAATGTCATAAAAAATAATAATAGTGTATTTAAACTAGTGTTTTGAGATGATTCAATTAACACATTTATTTACTGGGTTTCTTGTCAATTATCAATTTCCCTCTTTACAGACTCAAACCTCCTGGCCTGCAGCCATACTGGTTTGATCGCCCTGGCCCTGGGCTCAGACGTCTATCTGTGGAACTCAGAAACACAGTCCCTGGAGGGTCACGTGCACCCAGAACCAGGCTCAGCTTCACACACCCTGCCTGGGAGGGCCGGTTGGCCGAGGCAGACCGTCTCCTCTCTCTGCTGGAGTGGAGACGGTCGACTGCTGAGCATCGGGACCAGGCAGGGGCTGATACAGGTTAGGATCATTTAGGATCATTTAGGATCATAATTAACGATCATTGTGCATGTCAAAGTACTTTTACAAACATTGTTTTAAAAGAGGGCTACATAAATAAAGTGTATTTTCATTATTTTCCTTCCTTACTGGAAATAAAATATGCACAGTCATCTTCGGTAACAGGGCAGGTAGGTGGCTGGCGTGTGAACTGACTTCTGAAAATGGTTTGCGGTCTCTGGTGTGACTTTCGTGTGACGAATGTTTCTTGTGACTGTTCAGCTGTGGGACGTAGAGACAAAGAGAACCCTGGGGTGTTTGAGGTCACATCTGTCTGGGGTGGGTGCGCTTTCCTGGAAGCAGAGCCTTCTCAGCAGGTTAGTATTGGTTAGTATTTGTGTGTGTGTGTGTGTGTCTATGAGCATGAGTGTGTGACTTTTAACCGCATTCCACCGTATTAAAATTTTTTCTCTGAAACACATTCTGGCACACTATAATAGTCATATGAAGAGACTTATATTGCTCATTGTTGTTTTTTACCCAGTTTGTAACAATGTCACATGGTGAGATTTCACAATAATGACATCATCACTATATCCCCCCCCCCCCCCCCCCCCCCCCCACCCCAACATGGACAAAGTGGCTCCGTTCTGGGACGCATCCACCACCACGACCTTCGGGCTCCCAAAGCCCTGGTGGGCACAGCGGCTCAGCAGGGCAGCGTGTGCAGCCTGCAGTGGTCCCCTGGAGAGGACCAGCTGGCCAGTGGCTCCAAGGACGGCCATCTCTCCGTCTGGGACGGGGACATAGCAGCAGGCGAGCTGGCAAAGCTTCTGCGACCTCCACTGGTGACAATGAAACAGCCCAGCGCCGTTAAGGTAAACTCCTGAAGGAGAGCCAGTGTGCATGTGGATGTGTGTGGCCCAGATTCATCACACATTCTGCAAGCATTTATTTGCCCGCCTTCAAAGGCTTGGCATTTGGTGCTTGGGTGAATATTCCTTATCTATGCCCAACAGTGCATTTGTGTAATGAGCTAGCAGTTGCTAATGATAAATAAAGTATGGAACAAAGATAAATACACTACTTTTTGTTGGGATGTGTGCAGCCACTCTTCTTTATGTGTGCCCAGGCGATGGGATGGTGTCCTTGGCAACGGCATGTGATTGCTACAGGAGGAGGCTGGCGGGACGGAGAGCTGAGAATCTGGGACACCCAATCAGCTTCATGCGTCGCGTCTTATGCAACCAACTCCCAGGTAGACACATGAGTCATATGAGGACAATATACAGTAGAACAGTTTGTGGATGTTTCTGAGCATTCCCTTGGCACATACATTGGTGTGTATTGGTGTATAGAGTATGTATACAGAGATCAGTGATGAGTTCTTAAATTAATTAATTATCCTGAACATTGCCTCTGGGTTGTGTATCGACATATTTTCTGCATATGTTTTGTAGTTTTACTGTCTCAATTGTTGTCCAAAAACTTTTTGGGTTGTTTTTGTTTTTTGTCATTTTGTACTTTTTTATTTTTTATTTTATTGCACCAGCAATGTGATCAACATTCAAGGTAACGAGCGCTTCTCTTCAGATCTGTTCCCTGCTGTGGGCGGAGGAGCAGAGGGCTCTGGTGTGTGGTCACGGCCTTCCCCACCACAACATCAGCTGCTGGGCTGCTGACCATCCAACCTCGTTGGGCAGGAGCCACCAGCTGAAAGGTGGGGAGAACCGGGTCCATGTTCACATCGACAGCCCAGACCCACAAATGGCTTGTCTCAGGGTCCTAGGTGGACATTTGGTGCATTGGTGCATCTCTGCGGTAATATATCCAAGACGCAGTGAGGAATAAAAAAAAACACACTTTTATTGTTTCTTCTTCCAGGTCACACAGACCGAGTCCTGCACTTGGCCCTGAGTCCAAGCTCTGCTTCCAGGCTTTTCTCTGCCGGAGCAGACCGCTGTGTTTACGTCTGGAGCCTGTAGACCTCCACTCGACGCACAGCTCTTCCCATGAGGGGAGGGCTCATTATCGAGGAGGCAGACCTCAATCTGCATGGCACTACTAGGCCTTCTGTGGACGCCGGTACTTCATTATTGGGGCTGACTTGACGACACCATACCTCCAAGCATTGACTGCAACACTTGAACGTATATCACATGGATACAAACTAATTTGCGAAGTGCATGCACAAAGGGAAGTGTATAAAGATAAGTGCCCCCCTGCGTTAGAACGCAAGCAGGAATGCGAAGCTAAGCTAAGCTGTATTATGCTGTGGGAGATGTGGAACCACATGAACCAGATGGGAACATGCAAACTCGGACCAGAAAGAACCTCCCTCGGGGGGTTCAAACCCAGAACCTCATGGTGTGGGCCTTGCAGAGGTCATTTATAGTGGAAGGGTTCTGATGCTTGCAGCCACATGTCCTGACAAATGGATGCTGACATGATATTTATTGTATGTACATAAACACATACGTGTGTGCATTAGCGCTAAAGCAATTTATTTTGTTGCATTGTATTTTTTGTATTGTTCTGTTAGTCTATCAAAGTAAACTCTGTACTCTCGTACTTTGAAGGGTGCTATACAAATCAACCTGCCTTTCTACAGCTTTGCCTTGTCTGTCATAGACGGGGAAATGCCTTTTAGAAAAAAGAATACATACATCATGCTGTTGGTGTGAAAACATGTGTTTGTGTGTGTGTGAGTGTGCGTGTGTGTGCGTGTGTGTGTGTGTGTGTGCGTGTGTGTGTCTTAAAGAGCCAGTGAGCCCACTGTTTCCAGATGTGATTCGAGTTTTAGGAAAGAGCGGGGCGTGCCATCTTAATAATAAGCAACATTATATAACACATGCCAGTTGGCTTTTCAAATTGGGCAAACAACCTTGACTGGGACGCAACTGGGACGAAAAACGTAGAGAAACTGGACTTGCCCAGCGCCGCTCTGGACCTATAAATTGGGGACTTATTTCAGTTACAGTGATAAAATGGCAGAGAATACTATGTTGACGATATATAAGAGAAATGACCACGTCTAAAACAAAATAAAAGTGGTTTTGGGGCCACAGGCTTTTTAACAAACTCTGTTCCAAAGTGTTGCTGTGTTACCTGTTGTCCAGGAAAGCGGTAAAGCCATGAAGCAAATACTTTTTTTTGGTGTAGTGTGTTTTGGATGTTTGTCTGTCAATGTTAAGCACTCTTAATTTAATTTGCGTTCGAAGGGTGCTATATAAATAAACCTGCCTCGCTACAGATTTGCCTTGCCTTATATCATTGCACATCTTTGTTGGCTAATCGTGATCGACCCGGAAATGCCTTTTAGAAAGTTAACAAACATCAAGCTGTTGGTGTGATTACAACGGATGTGTTGCTAAATGATGCTTGGATAATATCAGCTTGGTGGTGTCAGAACTCTTACTGTGTTGCGTGTCAAGTGCAAAATGATACTGAACCGACATGAGCGGACACCAAGAACAGCCACTGCATATAACTGTGCATGTGTTATGTGTCAGCTGAGCACACGCAACAGCTGCCTTATCTCTGATTTGAGACTCACAGATCTCGGTTGCTTTTCAAACTCGACATTTCCCAGGCAATGCTTCATTAGTTCTCACGCTACTCGGCCTGTCCAGTGAAAAAAGCGTAATTCTTAAAATTCTTAATTTGCTGCTCAATATTGATGCTGTTGCTTTGCTTGCACTCCAAGCTCAAAGATTGTTAAAACAAATGATCTGAACAATTCCACCAGTGCATTACAGAAGAGAAGAGAGAACATAACAACTTGTGACTTGGATCACAAACAAATCCTCATTCAAAATGGTATAGATTGATATTGGACAGTTAATGTATACATTTTCTTTGAGTTACTGAAATGTTTCTAAAGTAAAGCCACACAAACGTCTGTAAGAATATATGCAGAAGTGGGTTAATGCTCTCAAATAAAAGCTCAGTACTTTGGATATGGTCTGGTCTGGATATGTTTAAGACAATGTCATTAAGGAATGTGGCTGGTCTAGATAGAGCGCATACTCTTGTTTTTATTGCTCTTGTTATGTTGACACGACTGCAGTGTCAATGCTGTTCAGCCAGTCAACCAACTCATCTCACCAGGCGATCTCCTGTGGTCATGCCTATTGGATGATAAAATGTCATCAGGTGAGAGTAAAGGCCCCTGTCAAAGGTCTTCACCACTGGTTGGACATAAACAAGACAGGGCTAATCTTTTTAAATCAGACATTTCTGAGGAACGAGGTCCAGTGACACTAGCTACCTGAACCTCATGATTCCTGTGTTTGAGGAACATCTAATCTAATCTATCATCGAATCTATCCTGATCCTGTGGCAAGGTAGACTGGGTCCCCCCAGTCCGTTCTGGTGGCGATTTGAATTCGGCCTACAGAAGGGGCTGAAGAGGAGCAATACATTTCTTTCTGCGCTTCCAATACGTTTTCGCGGGAGCCAACCACCAAGCTGGCTTTCCCCCCAGGCGCGCTGTTGGCTGGTTTAACACAATGACGACAGGGAAGTGACGGCAAACGGCAATTGCGTTGAGTCAATTTAACTACACCCTTTGCTCACGCCTCTTGTGCTGGAAATATTTAGAAAAAAAGTAACAGAAATGGGCAATATATATTTACTTATTTATATGGGATACTTACTTATTTCGTTTTTTTAGATGTTTAATGTTACCTGACTGTTGTTACTCTGTCTTGCTTGGATTTGAATACACTTCAAGCAAGATTATTGGTTTCCTCCTTATTTTGGTTAGCTTTGCTGTTTTACTAAAGCACAGTAATGGTATTAGTTGTGTGTGTGTGTGTGTGTGTGTGTGTGTGTGTGTGTGTGTGTGTGTGTGTGTGTGTGTGTGTGTTTGATATTGTATCAAACCCTCATACAATATCGCAGGTGGATGCATGTCTACATCAAAGCGTGAGCATTTTTTCGGCTCGACCACATCCTTCAAAATCGCCGTAAAATAAATGCACCCAACTTCTTGTGGGTTTCAGTAGGCCTAGTGCCTTTATTCTAGCATCAGAAATGAGCTATGGCGTGTTCATTATTCCATTTATATTAAAGAGGGTTTTAAATATACTGAGAGGCCGTAGTCCTACAGGAAGTGACCTTCAGACTTGAAAAACATTGACATGCCTTTAGGCCCAAATTCCATGGTTCCATCTCCATCCTGCTATGGGTAACTAGAAACGTCCGCTGTTTTAGGACCATTTCATCTACAGTTGGAGGTCATGCCCCAATCATTCTAAACTCAAATCATTCTAGGCTCAAGATAATGGTGTTTTTTTACATCTTCATTTGACCTCTCAGAGAGAGATTACATCACTTCCCGTTGGGCTGGAACTACCAAATTGATAATCTTGTATGTCCTTTTGGCCCTCTTCCATAAGAAAAACATGTCTTTAGCTCATTCCCAAGTGCCAGAGACCCCTAGATCACCCACCAAACACGCCACTTCCAGTGGGGCTATAGCCTCCAAATGTTTAATTTTAATAGAGTTAAATGAACTGTCTTTCAACCCCACAACCTTGTCGGAAGGAGCCCAGTAAAAGTCACCTAGGTGGAGTGTAGCATCGACATTCTTGTGATTCTGTTCAAAATGATACTTGCATGCATGGGAACATCCAAGTGTGAGTATGTTTATCTCTTTGTGGTTGACGCACATCCTTCGAACTGGCCATATAAGCAACTCCGCCCTTATTCCAGCATCAGAAACAAGCTATGGCGTGTTCGTGGCTAGCTCTCGCTAAAACCTTGTGTTTGGTCCTCCATGTCCAGTCATGTAAGTGGAACACCGATTGTTCTGTATTACATTTCTTTTGGATTGATTCATTATTTACTATTTAGTCATTGAGTTGCAGCATCTTACTCAAGGTTGGCAGGCCGGGGTTTCAACCCAAAACCTTTCAGTCATGAGCTCAGCATCCCTGTTGTATTGTTGTATTGTTTTTGTATGGATAACGGATATCATTAAGCGGTGCTGTGTTTAACCACAGGTGCTTGTGCCGAGGCTGAGATCATTGGAGGGAAGAAGGTGAAGGCTCATTCTCTGCCCTACATGGCTCTCCTGTATAACAGCAAAGGAATTCCATGGTGCGGAGGAACCCTCCTCTCTTCCAGATGGGTGTTGACCGCGGCCCACTGTGAAGAGTAGGAATTTCAATTCATCATTCATCCAATAACTCTGCATCCAAATAATTCTGCTCATAATCACATGAACAATGTTTGTTGTTGATTGTAGCTTTAGGAAAGAAGCTGTAGGTTTGTAGGTACGATTTACGAGTTGTCATTTGGGTGTAATATGTTAGAAACCCCATAGCCATCCTTCTGCTGTTGATGAGTGAAACACAGAGTATATTTGCTGGTTGACAGGGGGCCTTCCTCAGTATGACACTATTCAGATATTAGGCCGCTCCTGGCTCATTTATGCTCATCGAAATCTTGCCCTCTTCTGCTATTTTCTTCTCTCTAATAAGTCTCAAATCTTACTATACACTACCTTAAGTATGTATATGGTTGAGCTTTGTGTACAATTACATGCTGTGGTTTTCATTAGTAAACCCTTTTTTGGATTCTTCAACAGACTATCTAGGGTGTGGCTTGGGGTGGACACGATCAAAAACATCAAGACGGATACGTCTGTCCAGGTGCTGGAGGTTAAAGAGCAACACTACCATCCTGCCTTTATCAATTACGTTAAACTCCATGATCTCCAGCTTCTTAAGGTCAGATAATCACTGCGTGATTAATACTCATATCACATCCAACACAAGGAATGTGTTCACCATGTGTTGTTGCACTATTGATGGTATAAGTTACTTTGTACTTTCTTTGGTTCAGCTCGACACAGACGTGAAGCCGACCACGACCATAAAGTATTTGCCATTGGCCAATGTAATCCCAGACCCCCAAGAAGGTACCAAATGCATGGTTGCTGGTTGGGGGGTCGTCAGCTTGATCCCAAACAAGAGCATGTCAGACAATCTGATGTCCGCCAACGTCACTGTTATCAAAAGGGAAACGTGCAACTTGAGCAAATATAACAATACCAAGTATAACATCACTTCTGACATGGTATGTGCCGGAACTGTAGAAGAGAGTCAGAAAGTTCAGGATACTTGTAAGGTAACTGCTTTGTGATTTTAATGAATCTATAACTTCTATCAATATCTTATATCAGATTCGGTAGGCTAAAAGAGGATTTGAATACATTCCTGTATTTTCATCTATTTCTCTACAGGGAGACTCAGGTGGACCTCTGATGTGCAACAGTGTGCAAGTAGGAATCACTTCCTTTGGCATCGGCTGTGGTGATAGGGCCAAACCTGGAGTGTATACCTTCCTTTCAGAACAACACATTGCCTGGATAAAGGAGACAATGCAGAAATAAGAGTTCTTCTGAAACATCTGAAACTCAATGATGTCAAAATTATCTTCATTTAAATGTTTTGATATATGAGATAATGTTTTTTCTTGGATGAAATATGTGATACACTCATCCCTATTTTGTGTCAAAGCAGCACCAGGCTGATTCAGGCTCATTCAATGTTCCTATAATATCGCTGGGAAGAATTAATTTTATGTACTTTTATAAGTAAAAACAATCAGGAACTTTGCCTTTATTTTCAATTTTTCTATAGTTTACTCATTCTTTTCTTCTACTTATCTGTTATTTTATTTTTATTGTATGACAATGTTTATATGTGAAGCACTTTGAGTCTGCCTTGGGTATGAAAAGTGCTACATGAATAAAGTTGTCTTGCCTTCCCTTAAGTCATAATATTTACAGGTGATTATTCATTTTTACTATACTGTAAGGTTAACATAGATTGATAAGGAGTGACAGCCAGGCCCCCGTTATGGTCGCAGATTATAGGGTGGGGCCAGTTACTCCTATTGACCACTTTTATATGAATGATGCTACAAAATGTTTGGAGGTTATAGCCCAACAAGAAGTGACGTATCTGGTGGGTGGTCTAGGGTTCTGGTGCACTTGGGAATGAGCGAAAGACATGAGGTCTTTTTCATATGTAAGAAGGCCTAAAGGACGTATAACATTATCAATTTGGTAGTTCCAGCCCAACCGGACGTGATGTAATCACTCCCTGACAGTTCACACGAAGACGTAAAAAAAACCACCATATCTTATCTTAAGCCTATTTGAGCCTAGAAAGATTTGGGCATGGCCTTCAACTGTAGATTAAATGGTCCAATAACATCTTGCGTTTCTAGTTCACATTTTCAAGTTTTCTATGCTTGTTGGATGGGTAGGGTGTTGGTCTGGGAACAACTTCAGCTCACAATCTTGCAAGCAAGCTGCTGGGTGAGGCGCCATGTGATGGAGCATTTGCTGTGGCTTTGTGAGTAAACTTCTTGGCAGGCTGGAGCCCCCAAATTGAGGATTGTATTTGTCCCTTGAGACCCGTTTTGTTACAAATGAGACCCCAGGTCTCCATTGTTAATGTCCTTGACCCCTAAGTCACCTACTCATTGCATCACTTCCTGTAGCACTACGGCCTCTAAATTGATCATTGTAATATATTTTTAAGGCCCTCTTTCATATGAATGACACCATTGGGGAGTGGCAACAATTCTGGCGCTTTAGGAGACTGCACAACTGTTAAGTAATCAATGTGCCCAGGTTAGACCAGACTTCTCCACACACACTCAGGTGGAGATCTCCTGCCTGACAACATGGAGCACCAGCGCCACATATCATTATCTGCAAACCGTACAATAAACCGTCTTTCAACACCACCACCCTGTGTCCTTGTGTTTGGAGGAGCCCGGTAAAAGTCACCTAAGTGGAGTGTGTCATGTAGCATTGACATTGTTACATTGTGGTTCTGTGTAAAAAAAATGATTGCAGGTGGGAGCATTTGTATGAAGGTTGCCACTGTTTGTTCCATTGTGGTTTGACCACATCCTTTGAACTGGCCATATAATAAACTCATGGTGCATCGTTTTTCAATTTCGCCTTCATTTGAGCTTCAGATACAAGCTATGGCACGTTCATTGCTAGCCCTTGTTAAAACATTGTGTTTGGTCCTTCATATCCAGTCATGTAAGTAGAACAATGCATGTTCTGTATTTAATTCCTTGCATATTTATTATGGATTGATAAACAATTTGCCTATGTAGTCATTGTGTTAGAGCACCTTGCTCAAGGATAGCAACAGATGTTGCTAGGGAACCCAAAACCTTTCCTGTTAACAAATGTTTGAACAATCATGGACAAACTTGTGTTGTTTTTGTATGGATAACGGATATCATTAAGCGGTGCTGTGTTTCACCACAGGTGCTTGTGGCGAGGCTGAGATCATTGGAGGGAAGAAGGTGAAGGCTCATTCTCTGCCCTACATGGCTCTCCTGTATAACAGCAAAGGAATTCCAGATTGCGGAGGAACCCTCCTCTCTTCCAGATGGGTGTTGACCGCGGCCCACTGTGAAGAGTAGGAATTTCATCACAGCATTCAATAATACACTTCTTCTTATAACCACATCAACAATGTTTGTTGTTGGTTGTAGCTGTAGGTTAGGAGCTGTAGGCTGAGGGGCTGTAGGTACGATTTAAGAGCTATCATGTGAACGCATCATTCTGAAGGATGGAAATGAAGGGAGGGGGCTGCATATATATATCTTTTTATCCTGCCCTCTTCTTCTCTCAAGTCTCAAATCCTACTTTTCCACTATCTTACCACTACCTTTGCTGTGGTGGAGCTTGGCTTTGTCATATTGCATGCTGTTTGGTATTTATTAGTAAACCTTTTTTGTAATATTTTGCAGCATAACCATGGTGCACCTTGGGGTGGACTCTATAAAGAAGAGCAAGAAGAATAAGTCTGTTCAGGTCTAAGGTTTTAAGGCATTACTCCCATCGCAATTATCACTCGTCCAAGTATCTTCATGACCTCCAGCTTCTAGAGGTCAGCTAAACTGTGTGATTAATACTCAAATCACATCCAACACAATGAGTGTGTTTTCCATGTGATGTTGCACTATTGATGGTAAAAGTTACTTTGTACTTTCTTTGGTTCAGCTCCGCGATGCGAAGCAGACCAATAACATAAAGTATTTGCCATTGGCGGATGTAATCCCAGACCCCAAGAAAGGAACCAAATGCATGGTGGCTGGTTGGGGGGCCGTCAGCGAACAGAACTCAGAAATGTCAGATGTCCTGAGGTCCGCCGATCTCACTGTTATCAAAAGAGAGACGTGCAACTCGCCCAAGTATTACAATTCCACTGTCTTCACTCCTGACATGGTATGTGCTGGAAATCTAGGAAAGAAACACACAGACACCTGGAAGGTAGGCTAAACTATTGTTCTTCATTATCTGTATTGTAAACCACTCAGGTAGTTCAGACTGAGCCACCTGCTCATCTTCCAATGAGAAATGCCTCACCATAATGAATATTATTGCGCCATTGATTCAACCACTGAGACTTGAAAGAGTCTTCTTTGCACAGTTGTTGCAAATCTATATATTGCCTATATAAAATACTGATATTGCTTAAATATATTGCATAGGATTCGGAGGGGCCTAGCCTACTTGCTGATAATTTTCAATATATTCATCTTGTCAATTTTCTCTACAGGGAGACTCTGGAGGACCTCTGATGTGCAACGGTGTGCAAGTAGGAATCACTTCTGTTGGTAAATACACCAAACCTGGAGTGTATACCTTCCTTTCCAAAGAACACATTGCCTGGATAAAGAAGAGAATGCAGAAATCTGAGTTCTTCTGAAACATCTTCAACTCAAAAATTTCCAATTTAGCCTCATTTTATTGTTTTATTTGGGATAATAATGAGATTTGGATGACATGTGTTCTACACTCAATAGTTTTTGTTGTCTATTAAAACCAAATAAGTGCCACCACAGAATTGAATGAATCTGAATCTTATTGGACTCTGGCTCTGTGTGAAGCTGCACTCCTGTTGCATTTAGTAATCAATGTGCCCAGGTTAGACCAGCCTTCTCCACACATACACTCAGGCGGAGATCTCCTGCCTGGCAACATGGAGCACCAATGTAGCATTATCTGCAAACCGTACAATAAACCGTCTTTCAGCACCACCCCCCTGTGTCCTTGTGTGTTTGTAGGAGCCCAGTAAAGGTCCCCCATAGGTGGAGTGTGTCAGCCACCTAGGTGACATGTAGCATGGACATTGTCACAGTGAGGTTTTTTGTAAAACAACACATGCAGACGCATGCATTTGAACCTTGAAGTGAGAAAATGTTTGTTCCATTGTGGTTGGACCACATCCTTTGAACTGGCCATATAAGAAACTCATGCTTCATCTTGAGTTTCAGTATAGTCTTTATTCCGGCATCAGAAACAAGCTATGGCACGTTCCTGGCTAGCTCTTGTTAAGACATTGTGTTTGGTCCTCCACGTCCAGTCATGTAAGTAGAAAACAACATCTTCTGTATTACATTTTTTGTGTGTTTCTTTTGGAATGATAAACAATTTACTATTTAGTCATTGAGTTGGAGCATCTTGCTCAAGGATGGCAACAGGCCGGGGTTCAAACCCAAAACCTTTCAGTCGGGTGCTAAGCATCCCTGCTAAGAAATAGAAAAAATCATGGAAAACTTGTTTTTGTATGGATAGCGGATATCATTCAGCGGTGCTGTGTTTAACCACAGGTGCTTGTGGCGAGGCTGAGATCATCGGAGGGAAGAAGGTGAAGGCTCATTCTCTGCCCTACATGGCTCTGCTGTATAACAGCACAGAGATGCCTGTTTGCGGAGGAACCCTCCTCTCTTCCAGATGGGTGCTGACCGCGGCCCACTGTTCTGAGTAGGAATTTTCATCTGATAATACACTTCTGCTTATTACCACAAGAACAATTTTTGTTGTTGGATGTAGCTGTAGGCTGAGGGGGCTGTAGGTACAATTTAAGATAATTTGGGTGGGATTTATAAGAAATGCCATAACCATCCTTCAGATGTTAGTGAAACACGGTTGACTGGGGGCCTTCCTCAAAGAGACAATTTAGATCTTAGACCATTTCCGGCTCATTTCGGACCAATCAGGGCTTCTTTATTTGGATCCCCATTAGCTTCCACAAAGTGGTCGCTAGTCTTCCTGGGGTCCACACAGTGAGCACCAACAATTAAAACAAACAAGGGCATCTCTTCCCTGAACGAAGAAATCATCTTGCCTGTTTATCACAGGTACATGAATGTGATTTTTTGTTATATATTAGTAAACCTTGTTTTGCATTTTACAGCATAACCATGGTGAAGGTTGGGGTGGACTCTATAAAGAAGAGCAAGAAGGATAAGTCTGTTCAGGAGCTGAAGGTTTTGAAATATTACCGCTATCCCAAGTTTGAGCAGGCCAAGAAGGGCTCTGACCTCCAGCTACTAAAGGTGAGCTAATTACTGTGTGACTAATACTAATATCACATTCAACAAAATAATCGTGTGTGCAAACCCATTGTTGTTGCAGAAATGATTGTAAAAGTTACTATTTTTGCACTTTCTTTGGTTCAGCTCGACACAGACGTGAAGCAGACCAAGAGCGTAAAGTATTTGCAATTGGCGAATGTAATCCCAGATCCCAAGGAAGGTACCAAATGCATGGTGGCTGGTTGGGGGACCGTCAAGGTTAAGAAGCCAAAAATGTCGGACGCCCTGATGTCCGCCGATGTCACTATCATCAAAAGAGAAACGTGCAACTCGCCCAAATATTACAATTCCAACCCTGTCATCATCCGTGACATGGTATGTGCTGGAACACTAGGAAATAAAAGCAAGGACACCTGTCAGGTAGGCACAACTACTCATCTTCATTAGCTATATTGTAAATTATACAACCCAGGGTAGTTTAGACCGAGCAATCTGCTTCAATTGAGAAATGCCTCACCATTAGGAACATGTTTTCTCTATTGATTCGACCACAGATTCGACTTTGCTCGGTCGTTGCAAAGGCTCCCCCTATTGGCTCGAGTAGTAAATCACCGTTTATGTTAGGATAGGATAGTAGTGTACGGACACGTCATGTGTGGGTCCGGTCCCACGTAATTTGTAGGTATATCTGCTTCCTTCGGAATCAAATCACAAAGGTGTGTATTTTGATAGCAAAGTGCCGCACACTTTGACATTTAAAATAACATTTTAATCAGACCTTTTCATTTTATTTTGGTGGTATGATTATCGCAATATTGCATTTAGGCCTATAAAAAATACTGATATTTCTTAAATAAATTGAAGGTTTTAGGATTCAGAAGGGCCTAGCAAACTTGCCGATGATTTTCAATACATTCATGTCGTCGTCTATTTCCCTATAGGGAGATTCTGGAGGACCTCTGATGTGCAACGATGAGCAAGTAGGAATCACTTCCTTTGGCATCGGCTGTGGTAATCGGACCAAACCTGGAGTGTATACCTTCCTTTCCAAACAACACATTGCCTGGATAAAGAAGACAATGCAGCAACAAGAGTTCTTCTGAAACATTTGCAACTCAATAATGTCAAATTGAGCCTAATTTGCTTTTTTGGGATAATGATGAGATTTGGATGAGGTGTGCTATACTCAATACTTTTGTTGTCTATTAAAACCAAATAAGTGCCACCACTGGAAAAAAATAAATAAAAGATAGAAGTTGTTCAGTTTGGACAGTCCTAAATTATTCTGCAAACTTTTAAATGTGTGATAGATCCAACCCCAACTGAAATTGTCTTTTTGAGATAACAGTAGAGATTGGAATGGTAAATGGTAAATAGCCCTAATTTATATCGTGCTTTTATCCAAAGCGCTTTACAGTGTTGACTGACATTCATGCACAATGGGTACCCATTTGGAGTAACCCAGTAATGGACTAAATAGGAATAAACACAGACACAGACACATGCCAGATATGTTTCATGTTATTAACTTATACAATTGGGCAATAGGCCTCTGTACATGCATCTTAGAATATTATTCTAAGATGCATGTGACGAGTATGCACCACTAGATGGTGCTCTCTGTACGATTGTACTGTCATTTCACATTCTGAACGGCAATTGCCAACTATCTTTTCTCCATCGTTTCTCACCATTAATTGAACTCATCCAGGAATGAAAAGATGACTAAATTATATTTTATTAAGTTATCCTTAATCTTAAGTTTTTATTGTCGAGGGTTTCATAATACACCTAATACCTTTCCTGAAGCTAAAAATGCTCAGATAAAGCAAAAAATAATTTTGGCAAAGAATACCCTAATACCCTACAAAAACAAGCTACCTTACTCCGACACACCCTTTCCCTGAAATGTCCATACGCGTCCTCTGTTTGAAGAGAAAATAAAATTGACCAACCTGCCACTATGTTGACAGTGTTCCTATGGTGACACAAACATTGATACACCACCAATAGTTCATGTCCCCACTTCAGTATCCTGGATACCGAGGCGCCACACCCAAATTAAGTTTCCACATGAAACTATACATCCACACAAGGTTATGTGTGTGTGTGTGTGTGTGTGTGTGTGTGTGTGTGTGTGTGTGTGTGTGTGTGTGTGTGTGTGTGTGTGTG
>JAOPUD010000009.1:19889218-19900510 GCA_027122715.1 Trisopterus minutus
CTCCGCTCTACCTGCTCTTAAGCAACTGCCGCCCTTTAGTCAGCCCCCCCCCTCCTCTCCCCCCCCCCCCGGTGGGGGCCCCAGCCAACCTCCAGCAGGGAGCGGCCCTCGCTGCTGTGGACCCGGGCGTTGGGGCCCTCGCTGCTGTGGACCTGGGCGTTGGGGCCCTCGGCGGCGATGGTGAGGCCCCCCCTCCGCCACAGCAGGGTGGCGGGCGGGTTGGACGCCACGCTGCAGCTGATGTTGACCGCGTTGCCCTCCCACGAGTAGAAGATGGTCTGGTTGGTCAGGAACTGGGGCATGTCTGTGAAGCCCCGCCCCCCCCCAGGAACGATTAGTAACATTTACATTTACGGCAATTAGTCATACACACATTGTCCCATTCATACACAGATTCACCCATTCAAATACTGAAGCTAGCTTAGCCTAGTGACTGCTGTGAATAGGGCAGCTGGCAGCGAGGGAAAGACCTTGTGACAGCATGGACGGCTGAGAGGAGGAAACAGACCCCGCCGGGGCCGCAGTGGGCTAGCAGCTCATTGTGGCCGTAGCCCAGGCTTTACTAAGCTATAGGTTACACCCTACCAAGCTACTAAACTACATAATGGAAAAATACCTCTAGAGTCAGCGAGAGCAGGAGCGGAAGATGACTCACCTGTGAAGGACACGGTTACTGACCCTGGAACAAATTTTACTGTGAGTAAGGGAAGCATGTTGGTGGAAGCCACCAGTGTTGTAGGACTCGTGTCCGATTCATGAGCTAAATAAGCGACTTGTGACTTCACTTGGACTTGAGCACTGAATGACTCGGATTTGGACTCGGACTCGTGCTATAATTTGGTATATGATTTTAATATCTAGTGCAAGGGATTGTTACTGCTTTATGTCATACATCATGTGTAACGTCATGTTCACATACAAACTAACCTTAACTTTAAAATGCTTGGAGACAATGCCCCGAAGATCGTCCGTTTTGCTTTTAACTGCTATGATAGTTGGCTAGTGCAGTGGTCCCCCACTAGCCGGCCGCCGAGCCCCAGCAGGAGCCACCATCTGAATCTTAATCGGCATCGGCTTGATGATTGAGATCTTAGATTATAGTAGGTGATCCACAAAAGCCTATATGGTTGGAACAATGGGATGTCGGAGCAGAGGGTTTATTTTTTTTATCTATCTCCAGAACAGTTTAAGCACATACTTTTTTTTGCCAGCTGTGAAGCTTAGATGGAGCGGTGACTCCTCATTGCTGGTGAGGTGGAGTATAAGTAGTCCAATAGTATTCACGTCAGAAGAGCATACAGAATACACGACTGCCTGCCGTTGTCATTCAACAACAACACTCAGTACAGTACATAGAGTAAGGGCGCAATCACATATTAACCTATTTTCGAATAATTTGGGGGATTACTTCACACAGATTTGCTACCTTTAATGCAATCGCTTGAAGAAAAATAAGAAAAAGTGTTCCATTCGCTGTTGGTGTAAAACCATCCAGCGCTAAAGTAAGCATGCATGTCGTTACTAACAACATGTATGCTTACTTGAGTGCTGGACTGGACTTGATCAAAAGGGACTGGACTCAGACTTGACTCGTATGAGCAGTGGACTCGACTCGGACTTGACTTGGATTTTTTTTTATGACTTGACTTAACTTAGACTTCAACACTGGAGACTTCAACCCAACTTGGACTCGAGGCATAGTGACTTGACTACAACACTAGAAGCCACTAGTTCAAACTTAACTGAGAAAAAGCTGCAGGTGTGTGTGTGTGGCTGGCAGAATGTTACTACTATAAGGGGCCTGAGAATCCATCAAGGGAAAATGAAGTGCTTGGTAGAGGGAACACAGGGAACCCGCATTGATAGATACTTCCTATGAAGTGCATTGAGTCAGTCCGTTGAACTTCCTGTCGCTGTCCAGTGACAGTTAGTAACCCATAGTTCGCAGGACATCAGCACCCCTGATGTTGAAAAAGATTCAAGAACTGAGGCAGAAAGGGCCAGCCAACCAAAGAGGGAGAAGATGAATGGTCATAGGCCTGGGGTCAGGTGGCCAGGTGCAGCAGAAGGTAGGACTTGGGAAGATGTTAACAGTGATCTGGTTAGCATTGTGGTTCAGCTTAAAGGGCAGCTGCTACAGTAAAGAAAGATTTGGGATTTTAGAGAAAAGGACGAAACGGCAACATGAGGTAGTCAAATCTAGGCGCCACCAAAAGATAGATAGACTCATCCAGTAGAGGAGGCAGCTTAAGAAGCAGTGGAGAAAAGCTACAGATGGCCAGAAGGAAGGTAGTGATTGTCTACAGGCAGATGTGAGGGAGCGGTTGGCAGTGCTAAGAAGAGGAGAAAGTATTCGGAAAAAGAGGAAGAAGAAATTGCGAGCTAGATTAGCATTTTATAAAGATCCATTTAAATTTGTCAAGCTATTGTTGTTGTTAAGCTAAGCGGATGTTTAACATTCTTATAGAAACTAATGAAAATAGTTTGGTAAAGCAGAGTATTCCCAAGGCATGTTATAGGGCTGGGGGAATATTTATTCCCAAAGAGAGGGACTCAGTGGAGATTAATCAGTTTAGACCAATTAGTCTACTGAATGTTGTTGTGTTGAGAAAAGGCTGCCAAGAACAGGAGCGCTTTTGACTCACTTTATTTGGTTATAGTTTTGGTCTATTATCTAGGAAGCAAAACGAGAGGAATTATATATTACACGCGCGGAGCGTCTTCAAGCTGAATATCTGGTCAATACGCTGCTCAGAAGATTCTGATCAGAACTTGCGTGTGCGCGCTCCTTGATACTTGCCAGGCGTGGCCTCTATGACGTTTAACGTGCTCTGATTGGCTATGGTGTTGAGCGCCCACCTCCTAGTTACTAATGTGTGCTGCATCTTATGGATATGTGCGGTTATTGTATATATATATGCTCGGTCTACTCCCTATGGTTATATGAGGATATTACAGCTGGCTATCATGTGTGCTGATATACATCACAATGTTGAAGGAAAGGTCTTCTTCAGTGTTGTGGCATGGAGATGGACAAGTTATCGTGATAAAGTTGATGAAGAATAGACTAATTGATACCACTGTGCAAAAAGCTGGAATCCCTGGTTTCTCCGGGTGCTTAGAGCATACCAGCATGATTTGGCACCAAATTCAGTTAGCAAAGCACGAGAGGAGAGACCTGCATGTTGTATTCTTGGATCTGGCTAATGCTTTCAGGTCAGTACCACATACTCTGTTATGGGAGGCCTTTGATTACTTCAGAATCCCAGGTAGTGTTAAAGTTAAAGTTAAAGCATACTTTCTGGATATTCAACTTTGTTTTACTACAAGTAAGTCTAGGAGTCTCTCAATCAAAGGTAGTAGATAAGAAGTTTGCTATAAATGAAGAGGTGATGCCCACAGTCCTGGAGAAGCCAGTGAAGAGTCTGGGAAGGTGGTATGATGCAAGCCTCATTGATAAGTCACAGGTTGAAGACTTGAGACAGGAAACTAGACAAGGTATTGCAAAACTAGACAAGTCAAGGCTGCCAGGTAAGCTTAAGTTGTGATGTCTGCTGTTTGGTTTATTGCCTCTGCCAATTTGTCCTTTGACACTTTATGAAGTTCCTCTGTCAAAGGTAGAAAGGATGGAAAAAATGATCAACTCTTTTGTCAGAAAATGGCTCGGAGTCCCACAGTGTCTAAGCAGCGTAGCCTTGTATGGGAAGGGCATTGTAGAGTTGCCAATACTTGCCAAAACATACTTCCTGGGGTGCAAGCTAAGGTAAGCCAGCTGACTAATGTGCTAACGTGTTGCTAATGTGCTAATGTGTTCGGTCAGGGTTAGGGTTAGGGGTATGATGCAGTTAAGAGATTATTGGATGCATTAAATGTGGCAATGTGGTGGCAGCATAGAAGGGGGTGACTCCAGGATGCTGGTTTCATTGTTAAGCCCTCAGGAGGTGTCGTGGGCCTAACTTAACGAAACATTGGTGAAAGAGGGTGCCCACTTAATAACCCGTATAACCTGTTAGATGGGCCATGTGGGTCTTGTGTTTTTCACCATTGGTTGGTAGCTTAGTGGCTAGCATGCTTGCAAGGTTAGTTTATGCAGGGGCTTCTGAATATGCGTTTTCCTTGGATTTTGGCACAAGGGATTATAACATCTGATCCTGTGTGATAATGAAATACATGCATACATGCATGAATACATACATACATGCATGCATATTCTGTGTTCCAGCATCAACACACAACATGAGCTGCTGTGCTCCAATGTAACACTGTACACATGGGCATGGACACTTACAATCTGACTGCAGATTTCAGCGATCACGATGACACAAGATGACAGATGATCCGGCTCAATCTTAGGGCACACCTTACCGCCTGTTCCTTGTCACAGCCGGGACATCAGCTCATAATTAGATGAGGCAACTTGCACTTGAATGAGCGGATTAAAGTGATACATTTGGTACGGGTCTCCCCTTCCAGGCCTTGTAATGTATGGTTGTCAGCTCTTATGAATTGAATGGCGACTGCTGTTTCTGAATATCTCCTTTTTCATATCATTCAATATTCTTACCAGTTTTTTCAGAAATTGAGTGTTCCTGAAAAAAAAGCAAGCATTACAGATTTGGGAGCTGTTAGACAAGGGATTTTGCTCTTCGGAACCAGCATGCGGAATAGAAAGATAGGCTGTGCAGACTTGCATGAATGCATGAAATTTATTTATTTATTATTCTATTTATTGCCCGGTGCATCACATTGCAGCATTCCTTTTGACCCCACTTCGGCTCCATTTAGACCGGGTGGGAGTGAATTGCACTGGCTGTATCAATGCACTTGGGTGCACACGAGGGGAGAACCACTCATCATTGTTACTGAAACTGACACAGATCAGAGTTTCAAGTTGTTTTTTTGGAGTAACGCAAGTTATCCCTGGGCTTGTGGTCTCAATCCCAGTGAGTCAGAGATAATCATGGCTGCCCCCAAAGCTGTGCATGAATAGCTGGGCCTCAGCGTGTACAAGCCCTGACAAGTGTTTTACCTAAATGAAGCAGTGTTCTGAGATGGTGACGCGATGCTCAAAGGACAGAGCCAAAGGCTAAGTGATTATAGTAATACAAGTGTTCTTCCGGCTTTGGGGAAACAGCTCACTGTTACAACCACTGGTGACGGCATAGGATATAACAGGTCTACGATGCAAGTACTTCCTCTTCTCGCTTGGGATTCACAAGAAGATTGTTGACACAATCACTGTTTTTCTCGATGGCTGGGTACTGGTAGATTGTGCAAACTACATATTGGAAGTTTTGAAATTCTATTTATTTTTTCACTTTGGACCTAGTTATAGGTTGTTATTGTTATTTGTCGATAACAATTTAGAATTTTTTATAACAAAAAAAATGCTTTTCAACAAAAATGTAATGCATTACATATTTTATATTGCATATTATATTGTTATATAATTATTATATCCCTGCCTTGAACTTTGGTTTTACGTCTCTCCTCAGGTCAAACTGGAGCTGGGTTCAGGGGAGCGACTGCTGAACTCGGAGAGAGGCACTCAGCTCAATGACCTGGCCTGGCACTCGGTAGAGGTCCACCAGGAGCAATGCAACGTCACTCTGACTGTGGACAAGAACTCCCACACCTTTCTCAAGATGCCCGGGCCCCGACATGACCTCGACACGGATGACGGCCTCTTCGTCGGAGGCTCGGGGGGTCTCGACAAACTCTACCTTCCCGGCGATCTGCCGGGCTTCCGTGGCTGCGTGGACGAGGTGGTCTTCAACGAGCACGATCTGCTGTCTTCGCTGAGGCCTCTCACCGGGATAAAGAGCGTCCACGAGGTGTCCCTTGGGTGCAGCCCCCAGTTCATTGCCACAGAGGAGGACCCGGTCAGCCTCTTCAGCTCCAAGGCCTACGTCTCTCTGCCCCCTTGGAGTGCCCAGCAGGAAGGGCTGTTTGAGTGTGTCGTGCACACGGCTGCCGCGGAGGGCATCGTGCTGTACAGCTCGGCCCGAGGAGGAGATTTTGTTGCCGTGGAGATTCAGGAAGGTGTGCCGGTGGCCGTGGTTGGTAAAGGCGGAACCAAGACCGAAGTTCGCTCACTGACTTTGGTCAATGATAGAAAATGGCATTTGGTTAAGTTGTACTTGAACGCTAAAAGCCTCCAGCTTACTGTGGATGAAGAGGTTGTGAAAACCAATATTGGATCCCGCTTAAAGGGACTTCAGCTGAAGGGGTCACTGTTTGTCGGGGGGATTGATGACAGCACCAGGTCAGAGGTCAGGAAGGTGGGCCTGCTCTCTGTGTCGGGGAAACGTGTGCGAGGAGGATCCTTAAAGGGATGTTTAAAGGACATCAAAGTCAATGGCCTCAAGATCGGTCTGTCCATGGCTATCGTTACCAAAGATATATCCGTTGGCTGTGAGCCAGAGAAAGAACCAGAACCATTGACCACGATGAGACCAACCACAGTCTCTAATATCCGAGTTCCTACGGTAACACCAAGGCCAGCACTCCCCATGTCTACTCTTGCAAGAGGCTTGGACAAACGGTATGGTTCCAACTTTGTGCTCCTGAAAAACCTTGTGGTTCCAGAAGGAGGCAGGGCCTCACTTGAGTCGAAACACATCAAGATTAACCTGGACTTCAAAAGCCTTGGGATTCGTCAGTCTCAGATTATGTTCAAAATACAAGAGCAACCAACCCATGGTCAGATAAGGCTGGATGTTGACCAAGACCAGGAGGAGCACTCCTTTAGCATGCTGGACCTTTGGCACGAACGCGTCATGTATATCCACGGAGGTTCAGAAGACCCTGAGGACTTCTTCATGTTTTCCATTTTTTCAAGCAGTAGGAAGCCAGTTCCCAATTACCTGAAGGGGGGTAAATTGTATCGGTACAATTTGACTGTAACCCCAACCAACGACGCTCCTGAACTGAGTCTGCCTGAAGGAAATCTCTTTGTTCTCTTGGAAAACTCAAGGAAACACTTGACCACAGATGTTTTAAAAGCTTCCGATGTTGACAGCAACTCCACCGACCTTGTCTTCTCCGTGTTGGGAAACCTGAACGCAGACGCCGGCTATTTGGAAATCGAGACCGACCCGGGCTCGGCAGTGACGTCGTTCTCCTACACAGACTTGGTGGAACTGAAGCTGTACTATGTCCACAAAGGGGTGAGGAACTCGAGGATAGTGTTTAGAGTTAGCGACGGAGAGAGAGTCAGCAACACGGTTGTCCTGAGGGTCATGGCCATCGCACTGGAGTACAAGATCGCCAACAACACGGGCCTTGAAATCACCCAGGGAGAACACGCCTCGATCGGATCCAAGCAGTTGGCCGTGCAGACCAACGCCGTGAAGCAGGCTGTGGACATCCGCTACGACGCAGTGGAACCCCCCCAGTACGGAGAGCTGCAGAGGCTGCACTCCAGCGGCGAGTGGAGGTCCACCGACTCGTTCACCCAGAGGCTCCTGGAGAAAGAGCGCCTCAGGTATCTCAGCACCTTCAGGGAGATCCAGACTTCCGCTGCAACGGATTACTTCAAGTGCAAGGTCACCATCGCTGGGAGGGCCACCACCGAGCTGCTGTTCCCCATCACGGTGAGGTGGGTTCGGTTCAACCTGGTGAGGAATGTAATGGCGGCGATGGATAAAGTGAGAAAGGTCACCCTGGATTCGGAGCGTCTGTACGCCACAGCTGAAGGTGTGGTCCTGGCAGAGGAAGAGCTGTACTATCGGGTCCTCAGCACACCGAAGAAAGGAAAGCTGCTGTTTCATGACACCGTCTTGAGGAAGAATGCCACATTCAGCCAGAGGAACGTGACAGACCTGCAGGTACGTTATGAGCTGGTTGACAGGCCATACGAAGACACCAATGACGGCTTTAAGTTTCTCATCTTTTCAAAACACGCACAGTCTCAGAGCTTTGATTATAACATATCAATTAAAGCAGACATCAATAATGTTTTCATAAAGAATAAAGGACTGTCCCTTTTGGAAGGAGAAAGCAAATTGATCACAAAGGATGAGTTGTTTGCAGAGACATTGAGTACAAAGGATATTTACTACACTGTCACCAATAGTCCGAAATACGGAAAACTAGCCCGTATAAGTCAGTCAAACTCCAACGCAAGCTACAATAACATCATCACATTTAGTAACCAGGACATTTTAGAGGAGCGTATAATGTACATCCAAGACGACAGTGAGGCAACGCAGGACGGGTTCACTTTCATAGCTTCCACCAGCTCAGAGTTCAAATCTTCCGTTGCAGAGGATGAGATCGGTTCCAAAGAGGGCATGTTCAACATATCCATCCAGCTGGTCAACGACCAAAAGCCCGTCCGAGTTATCGATAAAGTCTTCAACGTGGTGAGAGAGGGCCAGAGGCTGCTCACCGCCGAGGACCTCTGTTACCACGACGCCGACTCGGACTTTGACGACGGCCAGTTGCTCTACACTCGCCGTGGGATCCCGATGGGAGACCTGGTCCTGGCCAACGACACCTCCCATCGCCTCTTCCAGTTCCTCCAGCGGGATCTGGTGGAGAAGCGTGTGTTGTTCGTCCACAAGGGCGTGAGCACCGGCCGCTTCGTGCTCTTTGTGTCGGACGGGAAACACTTTGTCTCCAGCCTGCTGGACATCAACGCCCACGACCCTTTCCTGAGGGTGGCCAACAACACCGGCCTCTTGGTTCAGAAGGGCCACTCAGTGATGATTTCAACTGGTAACTTCAGTGTTGTTTCAAACCTGGACATCAGGGATGATTCGGAGGTGGTCTTCGGTCTTCAGCAGGCCCCAAAATACGGAGGACTCTATCAGAAAGAGGCGAAAGCGGTGTCGTTTACACTGCAGGATCTGAAGAACGGCTTAATCTCCTATCGTCACAATGACAGTGGACACGTGGCAGACTCTTTCAACTTGACAGTGCAATCTAAAGGTCTGACCGTGGCGGCAAGGGTCCATGTCAAGGTTTACCTAAAGAGCCACCAGAGGCCCCCCATCGTGCAGAACAACAACCTGTTGCTGGTAGAAGAGGGCAAGCCGGTTAAAATTGACGAGACTAAACTTGAGGTGAGAAGTGTTAACGGAACGTCTTTCTAGATTCATTAGCCATGTTTATTTACTCTATTACCCAAAATGTGAATTTAGAACCTATATTTATCGCATACATTGTGCTAGACTTTAGCTTTCTGCTTAATCTGAAATACAATGCACACTCATTTTTAAACATTGCCTTCATTTTCTCATGCGTATCTATTTTATTTTATCACTTCATTTCATTGTAAATTAGCTTTAGCTTTCTGCTAAATATTAAATGCATTGCAATGCATTTTTTAACTTTGCTTTTGTCTTCTTTTACTTATCTATTTAATTTTCTTATCTTTCATCACAATGTCGCTATGTCAAGCGCTTTGAGTCTGCCTCGTGTACGAAAAATGCGATATAATTAAAGTCGCCTTGCCTAAACACTGCAGGTCACCCATGAGGACAACTCCCCAGCGGAGATCGTGTTCACAGTGAGGGAGACGCCGGCGCATGGCTTCCTGCGGCGCTTTGAGGAGTCCAAGGAGCGCTACGTGGGGACCAGGCAGTCCCCGGTGGTGACCTTCTCTCAGGAGGACGTCAACGCCGGGAACGTTCAGTACATGCAGGCGGAACCCGACCGGGTCAGCGACGCGTTCGTCCTCGACGCCACCAACGGGGTCACGGAGGTCACCGGCATCAGGGTGTCTCTGGACATCATCCCTCGCCTCATCCCCCTGCAGGTGTCCAACTTCACCCTGAACGAGGGCGGCTCCAAGGCCCTGACTCCGGAGGTGCTCAGGGTCACCAACCGCCACTTCTCGGGAATCGACCTCCTGTTCAGTGTGACGGAGCCGCCGCTGCACGGTCACATTGAGCACTCCCGCTCCCCAGGCGTGCACATCACCTCCTTCACCCGGCGGCAGGTAGGACACCGTTACACTCTACGACGGTATCAAAACGACATGAGACGTGGAAAAAGAAATGATTGAGTTATTTTTTTGGATTTTCATATGTTGTATATGAATGCAAAAGGTTGCGATTACATTGAATCGGAACTGAACTTTGTTATTACTTAAAAGCTATAAAAAAACATAAAAAATGGAAAAGATATGATTTGCAATTTTCATATTCACATTTCATAATTCCATATTTTTTTACATGAATGCAAAAGTATGTGATTTCATTGGATCAAGCAGAACTCTTAATTTGGTTATATTTTAGTTAATTGTTACTGATTGCCATCTTTGTATTTCCTGCCCACAGGTTGAGCACGAGTTCATCTACTACATCCACGACGGCAGCGAGTCCTTGCAGGACATCTTCACAGTCACGGCCAACGACACTGTCCTGAGGAAGCAGAGCCTGCCCAGCACAGTGCACATCCAGGTTTCAGCTGTCAATGATGAGGCGCCCGTCATCACGGCTAACAGGGTCCTGAGGGTGAGTGGGCGATGCTGCGTCTATATATAAACCATTTCTTTCCGGGCATACTTCCTTATATTGTTGCACAAGCCCATCTCAAACCCACTAGTTCCTCACCAGTTTAGTTTAGGAAACTTTGTAAGGCTTGCTGGTTGGTTGGTTGGTTGGTTGGTTGGCCGGCTGACTGTCTGGTTTTCTGGGGGTCTGCTGACTGACTAACTAGCTGGATGGTTGCCTGGATATAATGACTGGATGGCCGGCTGCATAGGTGGCCAGCTGACCATGTTTACTGACTAGCCGATTGGCTGGCTTAGAGGCAGCCCAGTTGACTGACTGACTGACTGACTGACCGACCAGCTGATTGACTGGCTGGCTGGTGGAAAGAATGTCAGCTATGCAGGCGCAAGGGGCTCGACAGGGGCTTCGCAGTGCAGCAAGCAAGTTGACGACTACATTTTGCCCTGACATTTACATATACTTACGTAACAACAAATGCCATTCTAAGTCAAGGGTAGCACACATTAAAGTTTGTATTTATTCTTTTATCTCATGTTTGGTATTCATTCAGCCAAGGGCTATATTTTGATATGAATATAAATAGACACATTACAACGTTGTAAAGGTAATGCCATGCTTGCCTTTTATTCTGAGTTGCCTTTTAGTCTGATTCTGACTTTCTCTGAATGTTATATGCTAATATTAGGATGTAATAACTGTATTTTAATATTAACGGACAACGTTCACTTGAAAATAGCATTGGAATATGTTGACCGTCTGTCTGTCTGTCTGTCTGTCTGTCTGTCTGTCTGTCTGTCTGTCTGTCTGTCTGTCTGTCTGTCTGTCTGTC
>JAOPUD010000009.1:20051446-20061825 GCA_027122715.1 Trisopterus minutus
TGTGTGTGTGTGTGTGTGTGTGTGTGTGTGTGTGTGTGTGTGTGTGTGTGTGTGTGTGTGTGTATGTGTGTGTGTGCTGTGTGTGCAAATTTGTGTGTTGCCATGCGCGCGGTCAAGGGAAGGATCAGGTTTGGTTTAAGTGACTTGGCACTCTACAATTCACAGCGGAATTGCCGATTATGCAACTAAGCGTTTACATAATGTATCAAGTCAGGTCTATGACATAGAAGGAGGTGGGTGTGATGGAATGGGCTGAAGGCCAGGTGTTGAGGAGAGGAACTAGTTAGGAAGTTTCCAGTGGCTCAGATATCTTTTAGCCAGATTCCTTAAAGCAGACATACAGACATAATAACACTCTTGTGTTTTAGACTTTGCTTGTTTCATTATCATTATGATTATCATTAGACTAATCATCATTATTATTATTATTATTGGGAGGGAGGAGTCTTTGTGTCGCAACCGGACCTTAGCAAGCAGGTCATTAACACAGTTCTGAGGTATTTTCTTTTTTTCTCTAAAGAGGCGATTTACATCAAACATGGAAAAAAGCAGACTATAGCAAAAGCAAATGTCAATATAAAAAATACAGGCAATCCCTTATCAACCCATGTGTGGTTCAGCTCAGTTTGTTTTTCATACATATTTGGACAGACAACACATTCAACAGACACAGCCCAATCAATTATTGTCAGCCAATGAGACCTTGAGATGTAAAATAATAAAATTACATCCACAAGCTTTTATGCTAATTTGGCATATACTTGAAAATCTACCAGGTTTAGTTGTTGTTTTTTTAACTCATGAGGTGATTATAAAGTTGGTCCCTTGGAGAAAAGTTGCATACCTTAAGGCAAATACTTGAGTACTTACGACTCTTGTCAGAATATACGAGGATCATAATCACACATTCAGTGCCTTTGCAACTTGGAATGTAACTTTATCGATGGATTGAGGCTCTCACTCACATTTATGAGTGGCTCCCAGCTTTGTGGACTATGTAATGGCTCACAAGGGTCTCTCTATAGGTAGTGTTTGTGAGGACACAGAAAATGCATTATGTCTTGAATGGCACCAATGTTACAATCACCTTATGCACAAGTTAATGTTCTGTTACGTGTTTTCAGTTCTTACTGGCATTTTGGCAGTGTGATGTATGTCACAAGAGGCAGTGCATTTTGAATTGATTGATTACAGCCAGAAGCAAAAGCAACAACAAAAAGTAAAGAAAAAACACTTTAACAATTAAATAAAAAAACAAACAAATGTGACCATGGATTTACACGCTGTAAAGGTATGACCACTACCACAATAATACACTAAAAAAAAACTATTGACAAAAAAACTGCATGAAGTTTAAGGCAACCTGCTTAGGCAGATCACTAGCATGACAATACACTCAACTAGACTCAGGATTGTTCCAAGGCAAATCAAAGTTAGTCTCCTTTATTATCTATGTTAGTTTTAGGCAGTTAATCCGTCCCAGACTCTCAATAAAGCCCAGTGACTAAGTTCAGCTATGGATGAATGCTCATTTATTTATAATTCTATCGACTTTTGTGTAGCAAAAAATAGGAAAGAAAAACAAAAGCCAGCAACACATGATGTCATGCAAAGGTTGTCCATTCCCAAGTCCTTTTTGCTTGCTTAAGCTGTGGGGCGGTTGGTTGTGTGGGTCAGGTGGAGGAAAGGGATAGGGTCTGGGAGATGCTGGGAGGGGCTGTCAAGGAGGAGAAAGAACGGCCGGGAGGTACACTTGACAGGGAAAAACAGCATGGACAACATGGTCTTTTGCTCAGAGAAGAGGAGGAGGGGTGTGTGGCTGTGTTTCTGTTTTCGTTTTTTGTTGTTTTGTTTTCTATCTCTCTCTCTCTCTCTCTCTCTCTCTCTCTCTCTCGCGCTCTCTCTCTCACTCTTTCTCGCTCAGTATTTCTACTTACAGTTGCAAGATCCTGAGTGCTTGACCTCCAGGAGCACGCCCAGAGAGCACGCGGCCTGCTTCATGGCACACTCGCTGGGGTAGGTGGCGTTGTCGCTGGCGCACACTGCCTCGTCGCTGCGGCTCTCGGGACAGGCGTCCTCGCACAGGGAGCAGCGGCCCCTGCTCATCCGCCCATCCCACAGGCACTTCTTCCCAGTGCTGCACTGGATGTCCTCGCACGACTTGGCCTCTGCAGGGTGTGGGGTGGGGGTGGGGGGGGGGGGGGGGTGGGGGGGGGGAGGAAACACAGGGCAAAACCCAAAACATCCTGGGTTAGGATAGATAGATCGCTAGAGCTTTGCTCATCGCTTTGTGGCTTTGGCTGTTGTTTTGGTTGTTGTTGTTGTTGTTGCTACGTTGGTGTGCCGATGATGTGCAATGTAAATATTGCTCCGGGGACACGCAGATCATTGTTATGTTTCAAACGGCGGTTTGGCCTTTGTATGGACCCCGCTCGTGTGCGAACAGCGATGCAGATCTCGGAGCATTATATTAATGTATTACTGTGTAACCGCCTGGCCCCCGACCAACTGTTTCTCTTAACGCACTGCTCTTGGGGGAGAAACATCGGGAAACTATAAAATGTCAGCGATCTTTGTTTGGGGGGAACAAAAAAGACCTCCCTTTTTAGTGGAATGTTGGCCATGGAAATAAATTGATATCAGCTCACACAGCGTGGGTCCTGGGTGTTCCCAGAGCCAAGTGGCCGAACCGAGTGTCTCCACGCCACTACTCACTGATGCATTTGCCCTCGTACGCCACGCCGATGGATCTGCCCAGCAGACACGTGGCCCGTCTCAGGTGGCAGGCGCTGGCGTAGGTGATGCCGTCGTTCCCGCACAGGTACTGGTCGGGCGACGTCACCTCGGGGCAGATGCGGTTACACGTCACGCAGTAGGCGTTGTTCGTCTGGTCCACCACGCACGTGGAGCTGCCCGGGCACAGGACGTCGCGGCACGTTTCTGTCAGAGACGGGAAGCAGAAGGGGGAAGAAGGGACCATTAGGAAGGATGCCGTGTTTCCACTTTCACTGCATCATGTGAAATTAGAAAATGATGTACAATACAAATGCAAATACAGTGTGTGTGTGTAGGTGTTATGTGTTTGTAGCCTGGTTTGGTTGAATAGGCTATGTCATGGGCTGGACCTCATAAGTGTTAAAAACACAAATACAAATGACTTTGTTAGCTTACTCTTGCACTTTCCCTGGTACTGGACGTCCAGATCGGGGTGGCCTTTGCATTTTGACTTGAGCAATGCGCACTCATCCTTGTAGGTCTTCCCGTCAGAGCCACACACTGGTCCTTTCCAAGTGATGTTGGAGCAGTCTGGGGCGCAAACGCAGCGTGGTTTACTCCTCCGGTTCATCTTGCACCTCTTGCCGGGCCCACAGTCGACGTTGTCGCAGGTTTCTGAAGCCAAAGACATTCACACGTGTTACAAGGAATAAATAAATAAATAATATAATGGTAAATAAATAATGGTAAAAAAACTCCGCCGTTAGGGATACCCAACGGCGTAGCCTAATATATTTGCATATTTTGATATTTTGTCGACAAGAAGATAATAAAAAAAACCGAGTGCACCTCCACCTTTGCAAGGTATGCAGTTGGGAGCTCCGCCGTTGAAAATCATCCACCGAAAGAGTGTACTGTTGGGCACGTCCTCCTCGGTCCATGACGTCCCCAGTCGGCCACTTCGACAGCACTCCTCGCGGCTCATGCCCGGCATGTACAGCACCTGGCATCTCCCGTTCTTACCCTGCTGCAGCCAGCAGTTGCCAGCTAAAAAACAACGAGAAAGACCCCCCCCAAAAAAGAAATTAAAATTAAATAAATAATAACCAGACCTAGTTGTCGCATGCGTCGTCTGGACGCGCCGGCGCGCGACCCAGACGCGCTCCTCCACCACCACGTGCTGCCTCGCGTTAATCCAGACGGCCTATTTTGTCTGATTTTGCGCGAGACTGTTAACACTTGCCCATCCTGTCTGGCGTCCGCTGAGAGAGAAACTGACAGAGAAACTGACAGCGCTTAACGAGGATCCAAGAGTAGGGATAGGCTAAGCTCCCCTTTTTTTTCTTGTAAGTCACTGTGATTGCATGTCGTTAGGCCAGTTAGACGTCTAGACTGTTATTATAATAGATTATCCTATTTTTCTCCACGAGCGCCCAGGCCAGGCAGAAACTTGAAAAAAAGAAAGGAAATGCGTCTTATTTTCCGTTTGGAGCACGTCTCCAGTGCGTTATCCAGAGGTGATGATCATAAACAGATGCCAAAGTCGTTACAACGCGACATTAAAGATAGCGATTATCTGAATAATGTTGGATACATCATGTTCCAAACCAAAGTATAAAAAAAATCAGCAAGCAGCCTTCCCCAATTTCAGGATTTTTAACATCCATTTTAAATGTAATATGGACCTAATAAACCATTTTCGAAAACCAGTGGGCTTTTTGGATAATTCGAAATCCAACAATATAATTTTTACAATCCTGGATATCTACTTATCGAAAGTTGAATACATGTCCGTTAGTGTCAATCATGCCTTATACAAAATGCTTTTTATTCTAAAGAGCATTCCGTGGAGTTTTCTCAGGTACTGTGGAAATCTGCCCTTACTATTTCAAGACGACAAGAGAGGCAGGGCAGCACTCCGAGCAGGACCGCAAAACTTGCCCTGCTCTCACTTTGAAGTGTCCCATATGGGCACCTGTTTTACAGACGTTACGCATCAAGGGTCTGCTGTACACTGTTTGTCAACAGCAATACATGGAAACCCCTCTTTAAAAACTTACAACACAACCCTGGGTCTCAACGTATCCAACACTCCTGCACACACTTGAGGCTGGAGATGCCACAAGCAGAACTTTTCCCCTAAAACGCAAAAGATTGCCAAATACAAGCAGAAATAATACAGCTAAGGTCCTTACCTTGAACTTTTTGATCTTCCATAAGATGACAAAGCCATATGAAGAATAAAATCATGCCGGGATGAAAGTGGAGGTTCAGCATCCTAGACATAAAGGAGAGGCGAAGTGAACGACGTATTGACACACGCAGCGCAAAAAAGTATTGTGCTTCAGGTGGCAGTGTTGTTGAATAAGTGTCTGTCTGAGAATGCTGCCTCTCTTTTTAAATCTATAAGGGTCTCGGCTGACTATCTCTGGTGGGCGGTCTTCTGTTCCGTGGGGGTGGGGAGACTTTTTTTTCCCTCAACCAAAGTTCTTTCAATCACAATCAGGTGACATCTTTAGAAGCAACTTTCTCTTGCGACATAATAATACAAAAAAAGTATGAAAAATGCAGGCTACGACTTCATAGGCTATAATAAACTAGCCCCCCGTGGGGGGTCCGCGCGCTCGAACAGTAATGACACTGACACAGAAGCAGCAGAACAGATCCCATGCAGGAATGCAGTGCACACAACGACACACTTTGAGTTTAATGGTGTTTGCAACCTGGTATAATTATAGACAATGAATGCCAGGCATTAGCCGCATTAGACGAGGGTGTGTTTGACACAGCTCCGTCCACGTAAGGAGCCTATGAGATAGAGAGGTTAGTCTAATCCCACGCCAACGTAAACAAAACAACCCATAAGTCATTAATACAGATTGATTTTCACAGTATTTTGACTTTCAAAAATATTTAGTTTGTGAAAGTCTACTATGTCATAGTCGACTTGACGTTGCGTTTGCGGGCATGGGATTAGCCTCATTCGTTATTTATGTTTTAAACGGTAATAAATAATGTTTCCCCCCCCCTAATAGTCATGTTTATATTGCCATTCTGATCGTCCGTTTCACTGTAGGGTAGGCCTACTTGTACATTGACACGAGGTAAACATGGATGTCATAGTGGCCCTACACGCGGTCTAATATTAGAACACACAGTTGTTTAGGTTTCTCTCCCGGGTCAAGCTTTTAAATATAATCAAGCCGGTTTCCGACGGGCTTTTCAGTCAGAAGAGCAGGGTGTTCCGTTTCATTGAATGAGACGTAACGCCGAGGCACTCGAGAAGCCCGTGGGCGACCTCTGCAGCGGGAGACGGGATATGACGTGTGTTGTGGTGGCGGGAGAGCACACATCAATTGACCCTTTATTGAAACTATAGGTTTCACGATGTGATTGATTGATAGGAGGAAAGAAAAAGTTTTGCTTCGCTGGACTTTAATAGGCTACTCACATTTGAAAGCTTCTTGGAACTACGATTTCCAGAGAAGCGTAGGCATAATGTTGATTGTTGTGTGAAAAGCATGCAGGATTAGTGGCCACTACGTGCGTCGTAGTGTGTGTGGGTGTGTGTTTGTGTGAGTGTTTTTTTTACGTACGTGGCGGCGGAGCTCTGTTTACACGCGCGAGTCAGTGCGTCAGAACGTCAACACGTCTTGTTTTGATCTCGTTAAGGACATATTATAGCGAGGACAACCACTTGCAATACTATTTATGGCCAAATTTGGAGGGGGGAAAACAAAATGTGTTTTCGCAGCATTTAAATAATGATACGTCCGAATCTCACGGAGTAGCCCTGCATGTGTATAAGATAACACTTAATGTCTAGACATATGTGTAGGCCCACTAATACACAAATTGGGAGGCCTATATGTTTTGGAATCAATTGTCTGTTTAAAGTGTCTCCAATTACCAAAAAAAAGTTTATAAATTGGTTATATATCAAATAGCATAATTCATGAATATATTAAGTCCGGTCAATTGATATACCTATTGAATGACTGGAGGAACATGAATACGGGTATTCTTTGATTATTATTTTTAGCCCACTTAAAATGTTAATTTGGCCTAGGCTTATATAGTTGTACACACACATTTAATGCTCTGAAATAATCAACAGAATAGCCTTCTAAGCATGTAGGCATACTATTACAGAGAAAAGGCGAATGTTACATTTAGACAATTGGTGGTCAATTGGTGGTTGCTTTTTATATTATTAACTATTAGCTGGTTGCTTTTTATATTATTAGCCATTAGCAGCCATTAATTGTATTATCCATTGCTTACTTAGCTAAGGACTCCATTTGGGCCGAAGGTGGTAGGCGTAACTGTTAGTGAAAAACACGCTTCCAACAAAAGATGCTCTATCTAATAAGATTTGATAATAGTTTGGAGATTTACAAGAACGCATGGAGCAGATTAGGAACAGTCAACTAAAAGTGAAGAATTAACAGCTCAAATATAGTATTACGACTATACTCTACTGCCACCTAGTGGAGAGGCCATACAACCGAGGCTGCAGATCATTGCAGCGTAGCCGGATTTTGATAAATGCATGATCTAATCGATCCAACAAGCTATTCCAATTGATAAATAATACCAAATGTTTGCATCATCTTCAACGTGGTGCTAATGTACTGTTATTTATTATACAATTCAAAAACAATTCACATCAGATTTTTTGAAAATAATTCTAGTTTGAAATAGAAAACAGCACACAATTGAACAAAAATTAAGCAACTTAACAATTTTTTTTCATTGTCTCTACCTAAAGGGAGCTTACCTCCATTTTGCAAATATTGCATAATAACAAAAACACCCAAATGCTGAGGCTGCTTTGGACACCAAGAGAGCTTGCAGGTATTGGCTGCAGTTTCTTAAAGAAGCACAGAGTTGACTGGTGTTGGCCCCTTGCAGTTCAATATGTGAATTAAAAGAAAAAGTCACATTAACAAAACTTGGGTCAGCTAACAGTGTTAGCTAAAGTTACAACTTAAATACTTTTAAGAGTTGAGGGGAACAACCATGATGCATTGAAAAAAAATAATCTCTCAACTCTCAAACACATGATCATGTGTGTAGAATTCAACAATATTTACAAAAATATTTAGCAGAACAGTCAAAACCTGTACCTTTAATAAAAAGTAAAAAACATACAAGATAATAATAAAAGCCATAAAATACATTTTCTCAATTAAAAATACTTTCTGACTTGGTAAAAACAGTAGTCGCAAGCTATTGCACACTAATATATTCACCTTGTAAATATATTTGTTATTCCCCGTTTGTAGCTGCACGCCCTGTGTATTTGATCCTTTTTATTTTTAAACCTAGACTATCTTGATGTAAGTTTTGATACATTGGTACTATGCACATTTCTGATGTTATGCCATTTGGTTATGCTTTGATTTTTTAAACTGACTAGTATTCTGCCTTAAGTTTAATAAATGCATCTATAACCCTGTGATTTTGACAAAAAAAAATCGAACACAATTATTTGACCAAAACAACAAAAACCCATACACCTTAAAAATCAAGTGCTTTGCATCAATGTAACAATATACAATCAAGATGAAAGACCGCTACGATGAACTGCATTTCATCCACAGATCTGGAGCATCAATCAGCTCCGCAGACATGCCGACAGACCACTGGTTTGCCTGAAATCCAATTGTACAATGTGCCTTTATTGAGCTGTTTTCTTGGCTACACACATACACCTTGGCTATATACACCACACAACCTGTGGGGAGCTCTGATGAAATCCATCCGAGAAAAGGCGCTCTGCGCCGTCTTACAGGTCTCCATCATCTTCGGGCGCGTTGAGCTCCATCTCCTCAGTCGCATCCGTCTGCATCTTCTTGTATTTCCTTTTAAAGAAACCGAACTAGGAAGTAAACAAAGACAATTTAATTAATGTTTGGATTAAAGCAGGGATGATCACTATAACGTTCAAAAAAGAAGCTGTGTGCTCATCCAACCTTCTGGCCAGGTGCAGGACAAAATTAAGTAATATAGAGTGAAAGAAATGTAATGTCCAATGATCAACATGAACCCTAATAACATAATCGAAATAGCAACCCTTAAACCAAACTCTAACACCATCTCTTATTGCCAAACCCAAACCCTCAAACCAAACTCTAACCATACACCCACTCACACAATCCTTCCCACAATTATTAGATTCAGTCTTGGTTTTCTGCTTCTTTGCTTACATCAGGCAGTTTAAAAAAGGTTTAAAAGTAAGTTAAGACAAGGGTAACCATAAATCATTTAGCCTGACCAATTTGCAAAAGCGAATGAGTCTTGAATCTCTCAGTTCATTTTCGATTCAAGGAGCATTATCAATAGGGCCAGACCAATCAGAGCAACGGAACGGTGACAAATCAGCGGTAGCCGTCTTGCTGGTTTATGAAAATGCCTCACGATGCTCCCAGTGTCATCCGACGTATAGTCATTGCCTCAAACCGCCCCATATCATTTAAACAGTTGTGATTTGCCCGCCCTAGGCCAGGTCTGCTGGAAATCTTTCTAAACAGGGAGGGGGGGGGGAGATACATTTACGAGAGCAAATAAAGCATGTTCTTGCATTTGTCTGGTTCTCAAGTTATAATGAATTAGTATATGCTACACGTGAACCTCCTAAGATGGCGCAATTTGATTGGTTCGCTATCTTGGGATATATGGGCAATATCCCATGATTGAGATCTCAAACTCTGGGTATTGTTTTCATCACAAAATCCCAGCAAAAAGTGTTAACTTGTTTATTTTTGGAGTGTTCAATTGTAGTATATACTTAAACAATTATTCACCTCAGGCTCTGTGGATAGTGGGGAATAGGGCTATTCCCTTCTATTCACTTTACACTTGGGCGAATAATTGTTAAGTGATATTCATTATCCAACCAAAACAAATACCTTTTTTGGGAGATCCCTCAAAATTGCTCACCTTCCACAACAGACCCACAGCAAGTGCAAGCAGTAGGAGCCCTCCTATAATACTGCCCACTATGACTCCGACTGGAACATCAGCTTTCTCTCCAGGTTTACTGACCGTTAGTGTCACCTAGTGGTTGAAAAGGAGAAGACAGGAGAAAGGTGAAATATGGGTTTTATTTGATGAGGGTTTGGTTCATTTTTAATTAATTCAATACTTTTTTGCAATAATGAAAGAACACTGTCTACACTATCTCGACCGAGAACAAACCCATGACTTGATTATATTTTGATATAATCTTTAACCTTGATGCACCAACAAAAGTACCTTAAATAGTCAAATACATTGTCAATTGAATTTGATTAACGAAAAAGAAGCCCATTTGGCCTTACTGGTAACTTCCTGTGGTTGATGAGGAAGAGATCAGGCTGGGAGCTCTCTATCTCTACCATGGAGGTCAGTTCAACGGTCTGGAACGTAGCCTGTGTGAAAGAGGATGTGTACAGTATATGTGACCAAATATATATATATAGATGCACACGCACACACACACACACACACACACACACACACACACACACACACACACACACACACACACACACACTATATCAAACGCATAAACAAAATGCTGAATTGATGAGAGGCAGCGCGTCCTCCCAGAGGGCAGAGCGACGAGGAGCGGATTAAAGCACGGGGTCAGGGGTGAGAGTTGAGCTGGAGTTGTGCGT
>JAOPUD010000009.1:20068423-20086623 GCA_027122715.1 Trisopterus minutus
GAGAGAGAGAGAGAGAGAGAGAGAGAGAGAGAGAGAGAGAGAGAGAGAGAGAGAGAGAGAGAGAGAGAGAGAATTAATAAAATAAACACTTTTTCATGGTGTATACTGTACATTTTAAAGCGTCCTTGTATTGTATTGCTAACCATTTACAGTCAACAACACTTCAAGGACCAATAAAGCCCTTTGATAAGAAAATGACTGGATTGCGACAGAAAGACAGAAAAGGAGAGAGAGGGAGAGATTTCTGGCAGTGTGTTCTGGCAATCGTAATGGTTGCGTGTAGGCAGAAGTTTGGTGGCACTCCCTCACACGGTCAAACAAATTGGTACGGTAATGGCATCATAACAATCCCCGTCCTTATTATGCTCACCGTTATAGGTGGGCCTCTACGCTGTGTGTGTCTGAGACAATATAGCGTAGAAGGCCAACTATACAGGCACGTATATAAAAAAAACAAAAGGCCAAAAGCGGAAAAGCCTGTTACCTTGGTGACGGAGAAGAGGTAGACCCGGCCTTGCTCCTTCTTCATCGTGCTCATGAACATAGGCGCGCCCACCAGCAGGAGGTCCGACGTCCCGTCGCCGTCCACGTCCAGCGAGCACAGGGCGCTGCCGAAGTAGGAGCCGATCTGAAACAAAGCGGGGAAAAAAGTCTGCAGTTGACTGATGGACCTCAGCAGCAGCATGACTTGCATGCATGTTTCAGAAGCACTCCCACAGACTCCAGTGGAAGGCCCGTCCCGAGAGACCGCTTGGGACGTGAGGAGCGAGAGGTCTTTGCGTGTAAAATACATTTTCCATGTTGCACTTTAGCCCATTGCACCTTTGTTCACTGGTTGTCAATTGTTGTATGTTGTCTTTCAACGGGCGCTCTGCCAAAGTACATTTGCGGCCGCTGTGGGTTGGACGATTCCCTTCTGTCATCTGATCTAGTGGTAGTGATGAATGCCCTACAAGACGTTGCAGCATACAACATCAGCAAATAAGTATTCCCCAGGTCAGCACTCGTAGGATGCTGGAGAGCAAATAAAACCAGACCACTCATGTGCAGCGCTGACCTCAGAACGTTGACGATGAGTATCTTAAGATAGAAAGACTTTTAGGCATCGTCGTCTATAATAGTCGAATTGTCGAGCCAGCAAAATATGTGTGTAGCAGCGGGATATTCCGGTAGAAGGATGGCAGTGCTAAATGAGTCATGGCACAGCATTACTTGGCTTCTGGCTTCTGGACAATGTATTTTTGGGAAACTCTGCCTAATAAAAAAAGTCTCAAATAAGGCATCATTGTGCAGAATACATATACAAATATGATATATGATTGGACAATCAGCCGACAATGGGCCTGACGAATCAGATTCGACTACGCAAAGCCCAAACGAGAACAGCCCTCCCTCCCCGGACGACCCCGCGTGACTGCTCCTCCCATTTGTCCCCTCAAAGGGTTCCAATGTGAAACGCGACACGCAGCACATTCCAGAGAGCCAGCAGAGCGGGTAGCTTCCGGCTAATGGAGTAGCCCAGTGTGCCACTGACCGTAGCACCCCTGTCCAACACCACCCTCACCCCCCCACCTACTCCCATCGGTGGCCTACCTGCTTCCCCCTCGCCGTGTCCACCACGGTGGCCTTCTTCTGCCGGTTGACGGTGTACACCACCACCTGTCCAGAGTGGTTGGAGCGGGGCGCGCCGGCCACAAAGTAATCCGTGGTTCCATCGCTGAGGCTGGTAACCGCATAGCCTGGGAGAGTTACCATGGAAATGTTGGCCAGTAGACTCAACTGCACTTAATAATACGGGATCCACTACCGAAAGACTGTGTTAATAACAGTGTTTGGGACATTCAATGTTGAAATGGCACCTTACCAGTCAGTCGTTACTTAAGGGGGTGTATTGTTAACAAGTTTACTTGCCGACACATCCAAGAATTTTGCAAGAGAAATTGAGGCACTTTATAAAGGTCCCTCTTCTCTGCAAAAGATAACGGCTGGAGCCACAAATGATCTCTTAAAGACACTGCATTTATTAAGCTGTGGTGGTTGATGAGGAAGTAGATAAAGAGGTGTGCTACTGCGTACCCAGTAAGGAGCTGTGGTTTTTGTCTTGAAGGGTTTTCTCGAAGGCGGAGAAAGGCAAGATGTCTGCTTTGGAATCAGTTCTGTGTACGACAGTGCCGCTCCACGCATAAGCCCCCACCGCTCCCAGCATCAACACGTTCTAGAGTAGGTCAGGTTTGAGAATAGTTAATACCATACCTATACAGACCGTTTATTACACTACAGTTAATGTGTTCCAGCATTCCTGTGGTCCTAGTGTATTTAAAGACACATGAAGAAGACAATACAGGTTCACATTTTGGAAAAAGAGCCATTACTACTGTGAGTCCTAGTTTAGAAAGTATATCTGAAAACATTAAGGGCGTGTCTCCATGCGGCCTCTTTTCTAAAACTTTGAAATGTTGCACACTAAACAAGAATACATATAATATATAGAAAGGTTTACAAGTCGTTGCCATGGTACCTGTTTAGGTACGTAGTGCGCGCTGAATCCAACTTGGGACATCTCCATCTGGAAATTGTCCCCGCCTTTCCCAGTGCCTTGTGGGTAAAAAGGGGGACAGGGTTGTGTCAGCAGGGAAATATTTCAGGAATATGAGAGATGCTAGATTGCCCCCAAAAAGCCTGAATGCCACTGTGTCTTTCATGAGTTCCCTCTTGGGATTCTGCACAATGGGTGGCTTGTTTCCACAGGCCTAGGTCAAATGGCATTTCTTGGTCAAAGACAATTACATCCATATATAATGACAGGAAGAGGGGGCTTAAAGTGTTACCCTCTATGTTGAAGATACGGCTTCCCAGGGCCCCAGCAATCTTCGAAAGGGCTGCCTCTTCAGACACGTTGAAGAAGAAATTCTCCACAGGTGAACTGGCAATGGACTTGATTTCAGCAATCAAGTTTTTTGTGTCTAAGTTGTTTCGGCTATAGGCGCCAAGTACCTATAATACGGAAAGAGAAAAGATAAGGAAAGAGCAGAAACCTGTACACACTTAAAGGACCTCCATTTATCGTCATCTTCATATGAAATTGAAGTAATGAGGGAAAACAACCCTTCCAATCCAGTCTATTGCTAAAGGTGTGCGGCTCCTGGCCGAAAGGGGTTGGAAACCCAATGCCCATAATCTAGCTGTAAGCGTCATTGAGCATGGCACCTTTCTTCCTTCCTCATTAATGGCGTGTGTCTAAAAGTATATTCACTGTAATTCTCTTTTGAATGCTAAAAGACAAAATAGTGATGGTTACGTATACAGCTGCTCTGGGACAAGGGTGTGTCTGTTCAAACCAGCAGTGATTCAGTGTCACTGTTGTCAACCAAGTTTCAGCAGGTACTGCTCCTTTTATTGGATTAATTGTGCATGTCCAACTAAAATAGCAGATGCTTTCATGGGCAGCAATGCCATTTTTTTTTTTTTAAAGTAAAGCTGCTGCATAGTGCATTGTGTGTTCCTTAAACGGCAAGTGAAGCCAAATATAACATAAATATATATATTTTATAAACATTATAATATGTCTTATAGGATCGTCAACATAGTAATACAATGTTGTTACTGAAATGAGCATCATTTAAGGACAACAGGAGTTAACTCCTATATTTCTGCCAGTTTGTAAACATTCCACTCTGCACAGGCGGCAAGCTTTTTCGTAGGGGTCAAATGTGTGTGTATGTGTGTGTGTGTGTGTTGAGCTCTGTCTGGCTCGTGGGGGTTAAGATTGTCAAAACACTTTTAGTGTAACACTGTGTGGTTGTGAGGAGCCCCATTTGGCAGGGAATTGATTTTGGCGGTCTGCTTCCAAGAGAGGCTTATGCTTCTCAGACACTTCTAGTGTAACGCCAAGGTGCGTGGCGCATTTCATAGCTTTTTAACCTACAGACCTCATTCCCAACGATCAAACGGTCAATCCGACTGTTGTCTGAACGCAGACAGCTTCAGAACGGAGGTGTCTACCACGGCTGGGCGAGAGCCCGGTCCACGGGGCTCAGGACTTACAGCGATGGCAAAGCGGGTGATTCCTTTTTTTTCACACTCGGCGATGGTGTTCTCTCTGAGCGCCACGTCATGGGACTCCCCGTCGGTGACCACCACCATCACCTTGGCGGCCCCCGGACGGGCCCCGCTGTCCGGATCGAAGCCCCACTGACTGAGGGAGAGAAAAGGACTTGGGTTCCTGGTTTCCGTGTGCAGGCCGTTGCTTTGGCCTCGCCACAGCTTTATACGTTGGCGCTCATTGACGAGTGTGACAAAAATTACATTATAGTGTAATTTCTTGAAACTCAGTCGTACAATCGATAGTTCTCCCTTTGATCTGAGAGTTCATATAAACTGCATTATGCTAAGTTTAAGAAAATAATTGTTTCCTGATTTACATCCGGAAATTTACATCTGATTTACATCCGAAATTACATTTTAATTAAGAAAGTGAAGAATCTGTGTCTTCATTTGTATTATTTTGCATCAATATAATCAGATTACATTAGAGTGATGAAGGATCTGTAATCCGACTCTTTCATGTTACAGAAACCAGGAGAAGCTAACCTTGCATATCGGATGCCTGAAAAGGTGTTGGTGTAGCCTCCACCCCTCTGAGGGATCCTGGAAACTGCAGCAAGAAGACTTTCTCGGGTTCCGTAATCATTCAGTCGGAATTCAAATTTGGGATTCTCCCCATATTGAATGACACTGACCTAAAAGGGTGTATGAACCATTGGGGGTAAATAGGAAAAAATTGCACGACCCAGAAAAATGCGTAAAATGAATATAAAAATAAAATATTGTTAGGGCAAAGAATCCGACCTGTGTGCTTTGAGGACCGATGTCCAAGGCAGGAATTAGTTTCTCCAGGAACAAACGCATTGGCTCCCATGGGTAAATGCTGTTGGAACCGTCCAGAACGATCACAATGTCCATAGGACCCCCGCAAGCTACGGATGGAAAGACAGGTAGATCACAAACATGATATGAGGACAATCATAGATGACATGTACACCTTCAAACTCGTGCACACTTGCACTTTCACTGCATCTTTGATTTTTGGATTTGGTATAGTTTCTTCTTTCTTCTTTCTTTGATACTTATTGAAAGGCCACAGTTAAAGGGTATTTTGTACTTATTATGTACTTAGTACGTATTTTGTTATACTCGCCAAGAAACCACCAATCATCATTGTATGTGCGAACTAACAAGGCAATAAAGCCTTCTAATCCTGATGAACCATAGTATAGTGACCATAGTAATGCGGACACTAGGGATGATGCAATGATGCCACTATCTGTATCTGATAGTTTGGACCGTCAATATTACCTGTATCTGTATATGTTGTACCATCGATATTATCTGTATATGTATATTCTGGACCATCCATATTATCTGTATCTGCATATGCTGGAACATCCACATTATCTATATCTGTATCTGAATTTGTGATCATCAATATTATCTGTATTAAAAGAGAATTAAATCTACATGAGCAGTGTGAAGGGCCCGTGGCATGGCATTGGATGCCGACAGGGGGGGCGGGACGGCTCAACCAAAGTACCCACAAGGCACAACAGATGTGTGTGGTGAGCATAAAGAGGAAGCAGCAGTAGACACTATTGTCTCCCCCAGGGACGGTTAAATGGCAACTGCCAATCGATATCATGGGCAGGAATGGGTATTTAGTTTATAAGTGTTACTTATCCGCAATGTGGAAGTAGCGTGTGAGGCGGGTTGCATCATGGTGGTGAGTCCTGTCCATCATTTCAAAAGGTATTGCAACAGGTATGCTACAGTATCATCTTTAAATGCTGCAGTCACCCCCTCCCTGTATTTTTTTTCTTTCAAACCTTGATGATATACTGGACTTTATATTTATTTACATTGTTTTGAAACTTTTATTTTTTGGACTTAATGAGCCATATTTGGAACCCCACCTTCCCTTTGCTGAGGTACACTGAACTGTCATTTAGGAATAGTAACTCAATCACTATCCACTCATCCACAAGTACAATTTGTCTATTTTGTTGCACAATCCGAAGTTCAACAATCACCCTGGCTTTTGCTCCTCACTGTCTCAGGCTGTCATATGATGCAACACAATTAATAGGGTGCTAGGCCAAATTTAGGATGTGTGAAGAGAATCATGAAGAAGTGATGTAGTGGTGCATCGTATCAAACATTTCCTCGCTGCAATTACAGAATTTCCAGCAACTTTGGATATGAATGTATTTCGATATACATATATAAATGTAACTACGGGTGAAAATAAGCCTCTGGGTAAAATTCTGACACGTCGACATTGACATGTGAAGTAAAATGCTGATTGACGTTGTACCGTCCCTGGCGAATCTCAGATCAAATCAAATAAATAAAGAGCCCACTTTCGGGTGAAGTCAAACTGGGGCTTGAGCTTCAGCCATGGCCCAGGCAGAAACTCTGGTGAGCTTGTGTACCAAGTGCCGACTGTCCTTTGACAAATCTGTTCCTCATTCCAACCATGTTTAAGCATTCATAGCATTTAAGGTGCTCTTACTCTGGACAGCGGGGGAGAAGGCGGGCTGGGCTTTGAAAAGGGGACTGAGTTCTGCACACACTCCTGGGTAGAAGTCCTGACTGCCGCACCGCTGGGCCCAAAGTGGACCACACGTCTGTTACACACACCCACAGGAGAGAAGACGCATTTAAGGTGGAGACATCTTAGGTTATTGTAGAATCCAATATCTTTGGATATTCGGGTGAATTCCCCTCACACAAACATACAAATACGCACACACACACACGCACGCACACACACACGCACACACACACTTACACCCACACACACTGACTTACCAACAAACCCTTTGTTTCTGGCATCCGGGTAAGAGTCAAACCCAGACTCATGTTGGTGTCAACGTTCCTTACATTTGGAATAATCATCTGAGGGGCATCTGAGGGCAGTGAAAGACACCATTTATCATCACCATTTATTGCAGAAATTGTTTTGACACACATTATAAGCTCAGAGTATATGCTGTCTGGCTGAGGGTCTTGCCTTCAAATGTAGGATTTTACTGTTAAATGCTGGCTGTCTAAACCACTGTCTGACCAAAATCAAACCCATATTAACCCGGTTAGGCTTAGGGGGCTGACGTTTCTCTAATGAACTCACAGAGCGCTCAATCCCAGAAACACAGATGGCATGCAATGAGTGTAAGCTTTGAGAAAATAACCCCACGTGCAATAATTGGACTGAGGTGAGTTTAGTAGCAGCGGGTTCTCCTCACCATGCAGCCTGAGCTCGTCACAGCTGGTGCTGGGACCTGAGACAGGACACTTATAAACATCCCCTTTCCTGTTTCTGGTGAATCCACCCCAAGGGGCACCCACCAACAGCCTGACGCAGAGAGGGAGGGAAGGAGGGAGGGAGTGTTGTTGACAGAATTTGTAATAATTTCATTAAAATAGTATTGTACAAGTTCATTACTTCCTTCTTTCTAAGCATTCCAATCTAGTGGCAGACTTTAGCTGGGAAATGTACTGTGTGTATGTATGTGTCCATGAGATTCATCATAATGAATCACTCCCTACGTATGCATCTGGCTAAACTCTAGGAAGTGGTATAGGAAGTGGCATAGTTTGGTATTTCCAGCAAGGAGGATCAGTGTATTGGGGATTTCACTGGCCTCTGGTTCAACTCCACAAGTTGCTTTGACAGGCCATTAACATTGTCATAATATATGGCATTTTCTGATATCATTTTTATAAAAAGGAGTATCCGTTTACAATGATTGCTCTCAGTGACATGACATGCATTATAGGATTGATGAAAACAAAGACCTGCCGAGATCCAACAGTAGACGTTAGCATCAACAAACAAAATGTTATAAGTCATCAATAACTCATTTTACATAAATCTGTGACATTGTCATTGACTTGGATTCATACCATTTCCCTTGATGGTTTTTAAACTGCTGGACAGTGTAGCCAAACTCTTCATCCACCCGTCCAGTAAAAATCTTGGGATCGGCCGTGCCAATGTTGAATGACTGGGAGCTGCAGATCCTGTCAACTAAAGAAAAAAGGCAATGCTATGACACTGGAGAGATATTAACTCATTATCCAACGATAATATGGCAAACTGACGGTTATAATGAGTGTTTAAAAGCACCATAGCCTATCCATTTATAAGGGATCAATCCATTTGAAAAGTGTGAGAAGTAACAATAGGGGAAGAACATTTGGTACCTATATTGGATATATAATTTTGAATCTAAATGTCAAAAGAACGTGTAGGCTACCGCGGAGGTGGGCGCACAAGACGGCCTAGCAAATAGCACTATGTCATGAGTTTGGTTTTCTTTGGGGAAAGCTTTAGCGATTAAATCGCTTTGGGATTTTGTCAGACCACCACGAAACCGACACACAAGCTTAAAACGTTGTTTGTACGGGCTGTAAACAATTGTTCATGGGCAAGTTCCAAAGTTGATAGGCGGCTGCCCTGAGGGCACGGAATTCTCCCCAGCGCGTGTGTACTGCTGCACCATCATCACCAGCACCATCATTGCTTTGCACAAGCTCAAACATGCCGGGCTCGCCTGCACAACTGTGTTTCAAAGATATAACTCACTGGTATGCGAATGTCCAATGGACTCGGAAGACCAAAGCTTTGATTGAGAAAACTTTTGTCCTGGTATCTTCAACCAGGTCTGAAATAGTCACTTTAACACACGGACTGCCACCACTCCTTTAACTATGACAAACGTTACTGCAACAATTTTACAACGTAGTAACAAAATAAGGGATACTTTGCAACGTATAATAACAACCACATATCGATTGCAATTCATAACATACATGTTGTTAAAATACGATATAGATAGAAAGGGTATTTTCTAATTCCAACCCATAGGAATCCAGCTAATGCAATGATGAAACGTTGTGATACATAACACAATAATCATCAGCACACAAAGCAATGCCATACACACCGCCGTGACATGAAATATAAAACGCGCTCAATATCTCCACTTGTCGTAAACTCTTTTCTTCAGCAGGGAACGTGACATTTTGTGCATAGGTGCGTCCGAATTAACACCACGTCGATGGCTGCATTCTTGGGGCCATCGCACTCGGAAAGTACCGCACAGTGAACTCTCCACAAAACTCTTTACCAAGCAGCGTACTTACTTATGACGAAAAGAGCGAATAAGAAATTCGAGGTTAAGTCCTCCATCACCAGTCTTTATGTCATGTCTGTGTAAATGTGTGAGACGCACTTGCTAGAAGTTGTAATCTTGTCCTTGTGAGTGGGCGTCGACAAATGACGTTTCAGTGAGCACCTTCCTCCACAGTGGCGAAACAGAACCCCAGGGACTTGGTTTAGAAAAAAAGAAAAGAATTTCCGAAATAATAACGAGTTTAGGCTTTTTATTTGAATTAGTTGTATTTGATTTAGATTTGCATTTCAAATGTTGACCTACGGTAGGCTACTGTAGGCCTATACAATTTTTTTTAAGTTAGGTTTTTAAGTATTTTAAGTGGGCAGCAGCCTATGATTACCTCAGTATCACCTATCATTCAGTCTCTAGCTCTGTTTAAAATCATTTTGGTCAGCATTTCGTTGTATGTAGCAGTAGCCTAATAGTAACACATAATGGGGAAATTGAGCAGCGGATTGCTCAGAATAAGTTTGTCCTGATTCTTTAGGTCATATCCATGGTTGATCTCAATGCAATGGGGTATGAGGCCAAATGCTATGAGTTGGCTGGATTTTTACTTTCATGTGATAACGGGAATGAACAAGACAAGTCTAATAACAGAGGGTTTGATGGGAAGAATCACAAGCAGGAAAACTTCAGGGCCAACAGCATGCCAGCACAGGCCCAGAGGACTCAAATACATAAATACAGATTGAGTCACCCCAGTGGGAGAGGCTAATGAATCTGGAAGCTCATGAAGAGAAATAAAAGACTTCAAGAAAAGAATGAAGGGGAAGGAGAGTGTGACTCTGATGGAGAAGACTCTAGCCTTCACAGAAGCTCCCCAGCGATGGAGAGCAATCTTGAACAAGCTGGGATCTTGAACAAAGCTGGGATGTTGTAGAAATAACATGAGAGGCACCTTAGACTGGGGGTCAGTGTTTGTCACACCTTTTATTAGTATTTGAGTGGGCCGCAGAAAACGTCATGCCAAAATCATATCTCACTCACCCCCACTTTGTTTCTCCCCTGTTGCCACTTCGAGTGAAATGCTTCTAGGGGCTTGGAGTCAATACCCAGGAGTACAAAGGCCTGAATAGTTTCAATAATTCACTGAACGACGGTAGATGGGTGGTGGGGTTTTAGTAGTAGGCCTACAACCAAACCCAGGGACGTTTCTAGGCCTAGGCGACCTAGGCGGCAGCCTAGGGCGCCATCTGCAGGAAGGAGGGTGGAAATTGGGGCGAGGTCGGCGATTCACCTGTAAATACCCGGTTCCAATAAGCTGGAGACAGCTGTGACGCATGTTTCTAAATCAGCAGTTACCGTAGTTACAGTTATATCAGCCAATCTGATATAATTGTAACTGCGGTAACTGCTGATTTAGAAACATACGACACAGCTGTCTCCAGCTTCTCCAGCAGAAGGCCTATGTGGTAAACCTAGAGGGAAACATCTACAATGATAACATGTCTACAAGTGTTAGGGTTTGGTTCTTCTTTAAAGAGCAATAGTGTCTCAATGCAATAACAAATAGAACAATCTGAAGGCTGAAAAGACTTCAAGAAAACCACAATGAAGAAAAGGACACAATGGACCACTTTAGGTCCTGGGAGTGAATGCCCCGACTAGAAGGAGACCGATCCAGTTGACCAGATGCACATGTGCCACACGAGTCACCATGGAAACCCATGTTTGATGAATACATAACAGTGGACTGTGATTGGGTGCGCTGCAAGAGGTCAACATCACCAGCAGAGGTCCGAGTTGAAACTATTTAAGTTTGTCCGTGGTGCTCAGAGTAAATGAGTAAAGCAGCAGGACAGCATAACAGTGGACTGTGATTGGGTGCGCTGCAAGAGGTCAACATCACCGGCAGAGGTCCGAGTTGAAACTATTTAAGTTTGTCCGTGGTGCTCAGAGTAAATGAGTAAAGCAGCAGGACCAGTCAATGGGTGGGACCAATTATCTCTCCAAATAGCTCTGGGTGGGGCTAAATGGGTGTCTCATAGTAAACAATTGCACAGCCAGAGCTGTGGTTTTTAGGAAACCAAGAACGCCAACTGTAACTGCGGTAACACTTGTATTTACAGTTTGGTAGACGCTATTAAAAAATAATATTTTCCATAAAAGCTCAACAATATTATTGAACAGCATGAGAATATGGAGATAGGCGGTCGAAACGCATTATAAATTATACATATTGTATTTTTGGTGAACACTTACATTGCCATATTGACCAGTAGATGGCAGACACGTTTAATAAATGTCGTTTATGATGAAATGACTACAAAAATAACAAAGCTAACCGAACCACTACAATGTCAGCGCTTGACTGGTATTCAGAAAAATCGTGCGCCTTAGTAATTGCGCTTTTTAATTTTCTAATGCTTAGATTAAGTACTTGTCAGAAGGACAGCATGGACGGTTAACAAAATGATTGTTATTCTGCATTCTGATAGATTAACTGCAGCTTTTTTTTATTTTGTTTAGGGTGGAATGACCCAACAAAGGAGAAATAAGGAGAACAAACAGAAGTCACATTATTGAGTATTTATTGCACACAATCATTGCACACTAACTTTAAATAATATTTACACTCTATTTAAAAAGTACAAAGGTAGGCCTATGTACTTTAACATTTCTTTACCTTACCCCGCATGGAACAAAAAAAACACTTAAATGTTTAAAAAATGTTTCAATTCTAATTAGAGGCCCAAATTGTTTCTGTTTACGACAACCTTTAATATGGTGGAACCAAATTAACAAGCAACAAAAATAACTGAATACTGAAAACCCCCTCAAACAAACCCAGTTGACCAGTCTCAGTGTTTGTACACTGTGCATATTGTAATATGCACTTCTTCCATCAGTGCATATTTATTTCAAGATTTTAAAATCTTCAAACTGTCCCACTGAACAAAAAAGCCAGAAATAATAACTGGCGTTAAATGTAAATTTCTTTTAGTTTAAAAACAAAACAACAGGCAGAAACAGCATCTGACCAAGACTCTGTATGTCAACTATTCTACCATTCAGAATTGTTCGGATCACACAGCACACTCCATTTCTCTCCAGCCGTCATCTTTAGAGGAAAGAGGGTTTCTAAAGGAACTCAAATTCAACAAAATGGAAGCTGAACTAGGAAGGTCTGATAACCCAAATGCTGAGATGTTGGATCCAGTTGATTGCTCTCTATTTATAGCCATCATTTCCTGACAAAGCAACTGAAACGGAAGTGCAAACTATTCACAGGGCTATATAAGCCTATCCCAAACATCGTACCGGTAAAGGGACGGTGTCGGTTCAGTGTCTCACTGTCTTTTCGCCCGTTCTTTTTCAGATTCCAAACAGAAATTCTCAAAGGCTTCTTCGATCTCAGGGTCCATTTCGTCATCCTCCTCTTCCTCAAACCTGTAAAACACATTGAATCACTCGTCTTGGTTCCACTTCTGGAACTTTTTTGGGACACACAGACACGGGAATGACACAAATGCACCTGGGACAAATATAAATACAGACAGGTGCTGAGAGAGTGGGGGCCAAGCTAAACCCTCTTTCATACCTATCTGCTGACTAATGTAATATGAGGCTTTTCCCCTCCCCCCTGCAGTTACATTGTGGGCCAGACAATCGTGTCCACCAGGTTCAGTGGGGCCCACGGACCGGTGGCGGCGGGGAACCAATGTAAAGCTGTCGCTCGGTCATTTGACTCAAAAGGGGTTACAGGGCTCACTATGGCCCGAACGTGACCTTTTCCCTTGGCAGCGTTTCTGTTGCACTGCACTGTACTGTACTGCAACGCATTCCAACTCGTGCCAGGCTGGCAATTTCTCAAATCCAGTGGAACAACAGTACAAATATCCATCATGACCATTCAATTACATTTGACCAAGAGCACTCAATGGAGCTCACCCGACATTAGAGTGATTATTCAGAGAAAGGGACAACCATATACATATCTATGTCAATTTTAAATGAGTAGGCCCAAGCCAGACTAATTGTTATTTTGTTACTACTGGATATTTTGTTACTTTCTGTACTAATTGGATCATTGCTGCATTGAATTGTTAAAAACACACATTATCCAAAGCCATCGATACGACTATGCTTTTCGTGTACTTACGAGTCACTGCCATTATTCTCTTCCTGCTCTGGGAAGTTGATGTCCTCCCGGTCAAGAATCTCTTGGTATTTCTCAGAATACTCTGCACAAGAAGAGTACAGAAAATCAAAAGGTCCACACCACATGGTTGTTGTTTCACACGTCATCTTTGCTTGTAACTCCTACCTCTCATCATCCCCACCAATATCAACTTGCAGGAATAATGTACATTGGTTGGCTATTGACTACAAAAATGCGCCCAGGAATAAATATGGTATCTAATATGGTGTTTGGTTAACATTACCACCGGGTGGGCGTTTCCTTGTTTGGGCGGGACATCTGGTGCATTTTCTCTGCAGTTTATGTCATTATCATCTGTATTTGTTACAGTATCCATTTCAAGATGAGACCCAATGAGACCCAAAGCTAACAACTTAGAAGTACTGAAGAAGAAGACGAAGACGAAGACGAAGACGAAGAAGAGGAAGAAGAAGAAGAAGACGATGACATTATGATATGCACCTGGGTCGGCTGCAGTGAACGGCGTGCCGTCTGTGGTGTAGAATGTGGGCTCGTTCTGCAACAGGAGAGAAAAAACACTCTGGTCACAACCGCATAGAAAAGAAACAGACTGCAGAAATAAGCGGTTTAAATGATAACAGTGGGTAACCACAGACCATGAAGTAGTTGGGGTCGTTGTCTGGCGTGGCGTAGTTGGCGGCAGCAGCGGCATGGACCCGCCCCCAGTCGCTGGACCTCAACTCCACCAGTTTGAGGAGCATCTGCTTCACATCCCTGTAGAACACACCGACGTACCACGTCAAAGTACAACATCAGATCAATGTGTACCCAAAGTAGGAAATTGCAAAGTGTGCCGATGGTATTCTGTGTTCAATGTGATCCGGTACAATGCATATATGGAGGATTCATTATACCCAAATGAAATTCTCTGCATCCATATGATAGGACTGGACAATATGGGGAGCCTAGTTGACCAGATCCACTGAACGAATCGTATCTGTTCGTAGCCGCGGCCTGCTGTGCCTTGGGGGCTAAAGCCTGGGTTCAAGTTTACGCACCTGCTGCAATTGGCATCCAGAACGGTGTTTTCTATCCTCTTAACCAACGTGTCCATGTCCGACTTCTTGTTCCTTTTCCACGTGTCCTCGAGAACCGAGCCTGTGAGCTGGATGGAAACAGGAATGATCTGCATTAGCATTGCTGCAACACCAACAATCGAGAATTTCATACAGGCACTTTTCTTTGAGGTTATAGTAGTGGTAAGGGGTGTCTGACCCCCTAGCCCAAAGACTTTTGGGATCATCCCCAATGTCTGCCGCCTACATATCTGTTGGCCTCCTTGACGCCTTACCCCTAACGGGTCCTTATTTAAGTGTTATTATTTGAGTGTAATTTGTTAAAAAATGGCATAGGCAGTGAAATGTGCTTTTTTTTTGCCGTCCTACGTTCGATAAGGCTTTCTCTTTACAACTCTTGAATCCTAGCTACAGCTACCTGTCTCCTATATGACCCAATCGTTAAATGCAAATATAAGAGGAAGGTTGTTGTCACCTTGAGCAGTTTGACAGCGCAGATGAGGTTTGAGTCATCGGGGTTGGAGAAAAGACAGTCCAACAGGTCTCTCAGAGCACCCAGAAGAATTTCCGCTCTGTTTGGGGGTCCGGTCTGGCTCTTCACCTAGACAAAAGACAACATGTTCACAATAACTCAGCGGCTCCATGGTTGGATGGTGGTCCACAATATAAGAAACCCCGCTTTTGTGTTAATTAGGGAAAGGAAATAGGATCTTTACCTCCAGATTGAGGTAGAGCTCTCCCAGGAAGAGGACAAAGGAGTGGAAGCTCTTCCGGGTCGTGGGGTCACCCTTTACGGCCTTGTCCTTGTGTTCGAACTCTTGTCTACACCTTGGGACCCACACACACACATCGGGAAGGTCAAGCCAGAGTTTAAAAAAAGGCTCCTCATGCAAAATGGGAGACGTATGGGCAGGTGGCAGTGTTTGACTGGGAGGGGAAGGTCACCTTTGCAGGAGGAGCTGACGGAAGTTTCCACTCTTGGGGCTTATTTTGAGATGTTGAGACAGGTGGTTACAGAGTCTGGCACCCGTATAGGAGAAGTTGGGAATCGCACTAGACTGCAAGTTAAAATCAATCAAGCCATCAATCCATCGTTGTCTTATTTAAAAAATATATCATTGGTGCCCCCTCCTGCACACAAAAACACCTGACGCAATCCAGAGGAGGGGGTTTCCACTGCTGAGGAGGTTAAAGAGATTTGGCAAAACACCTGATTAAATCATCAATATCATTTTTTTTTCTGGAGTAATGAGTTTATAATCAATTGCTTTTTCTTATAACAATTGCATAATATCATTATAGTACTAATTCTCTATTAGCAATTAATAAATAAAGTATTATTTATAAGAATACATCTTAACATAATTCCAACAACATAATCTATCCATAATGTACAATACTATCCAATACAAACACCATATCGATTATAGTAATATACACCCCCACCACCTCACCACCAGGGATGACTCTAGTACCCTTCTAATCCCTCCCAGCCAATAATCAACATTCCAGAAAAGGTAAAGACCAGCAGGCTTGTTCCTGTACCTGCGTGTAGATCAGCTCCACCAGGTCTTTCAGCAGCTCCTCTGTGGTGACCCAGGCGTTCAGCATGGTGACGATGTAGCCCACGTCCGCGTCAAAAGAGCCCGGCGAGGAGCTGAGGTGGCCCAGGAAGTCGGCCACCGTCTCGGCCAGCGTCGGCTCCGCGTACCCGCCACTGCCGTCGTAGTCCTGGTAGGCGGGGTCCTGCGCGCCGCTGCCATCGTAGTCCTGAAAGGCGGGGTCCTGCACACACGGGTGGGGTATCAGCATTTGTGTGTAAGCACAAGCTTATGTACACAACAAACACAAACACAAACTTCATTTTCTATTGACCTTTTATCCAAAGCGATACCAAGTGGCTTGTGGTTAAGAAACAGAGCAGGTAAAGCGTTGTGGTAGAACTCTAAAAGGAGGCCTACAAGTAGACTTGGATAGTGGCGTTTGACCCACTATTGTTTTGCTGGGAGCTGAACATCTGGATCCCTAGGCTAGCTTACACCACAAACTAATTGCTAATTACTCCTAATAATAGACGTGACCTGCATGCAGGTAACTAATTGTTTGCAATTTAGTGTTATAGCTGAACAGGCTGTTGTGGAACTTTTTATTTAATATAGTAATAGGTGAAAGTAATAGTGAAAACACAATAAATTAGTAAAAGAGCTGACAATTTTTTCTTGAAGGCACATTAACATTGTAATCAGAATAAATAATTGGCTATGTACATAACAACTGCTCCTGATGAACCGATTAAATATATAAAAAGCTGAGCACTTATATAATCATAAAGTATCTAATCTAATCTAATCTAATATCAATGGATTTTCCTATTCACAACAGTTTCACGGCGTAGACAACAGCAAGCCCAACCGGGATAATGTGGTGCATGCCTTAATGGTTCGACCCAATGGTTGACATACCTCAAAGTAACTCGATGCTGGAACAAACTCGGGGGCACTGGCAGAGAGTTTAGATGACATGACCAGCGCATCAACACCAGACCCTTTGGATACATCTGTGTTGTTGGTGTATGGCTGTTGGGATTTACTCTGTTTTCTACAGTCTCAAAGAGAGAAAGGACAAACACCCTTAATATTTTAATAGTTCAAAGCATAGCTACAACATACCTAACGAGTGGCAAGCAGGTGGGTCAGACACTAGATATTAGCGGTAAAAGACACCATCATATAACATAACAACAACCTTCATATTACCACATTTTCTGACGACTAAAAGCAGAATCCTCATTTTTTGAGTATTAGTTCTAGGCCATGCAAACCACAGTATAAACACGTGTCAAAAGTGAAACTAAGATTGTAGACCAAACATGTTTCTGGCTAGAAAACGATGACAACCTCCAGTTTCGTTTTCTTAGAAGACCCCCTGCTGGCAAATACAACATCAACAGTCTATATGGGTACTACACATAATAGGTCACAGAACGGGTATTAATACAACGATGAATGGAGACTATCTGCAGCCCATGGCTGGGCCGACGTGCAGCTGTTAGTAACTACTGTGGCGACTAGCGATACACGTTTTGAGGAACAACGTTGGACACATGACCGCTTCCTACCTCCGCTGGCCTGGTCGCTGCTGTTTGTGTTATTCTCCACTAAAGGGGGGGATGTTTTCGGCTGTCTTAGTGGTTCCCTTTGACAAAAAAATGATGTTTTAGTGTCCCCATCTCCGCCACCTGTGAGGCCAGGCGATGTTGGCGGCATTCGGGCTCTTCCTGCCCCGGGAGCTCTGTCGAAATGGTCGTTCATGGTTGTTATGTCGGTCGGGCAAAAATAACGAATCAGAGCTGCATTGGCTTTGGAAAATGTACGCTGTTAAAAAATGTGAATATATCTACAGGATGATCTTAAACTACAGCGCATTACACGTTATCTCTCTTTCATATTGATTCCTGGTGGGACACTGCGTTAAAACAGCTCAAATACACAACTTTTTTTGTGTGCCAATAATGGCCACTTCCTTTCAACAACAAATCCGTTGTCCTATGATAGTGGTAGTGCGCCGCGCGTGCTACCAGCCTGTCGACCTCTAGAGGCGGGGGGTGGAAATGCAAATAGTCGTTAGAAATGATTTTGTCGAAAATAGAAACAAGCTTCATGTTGCATATGCCATACTATCACTTAACAGAACATTGTGCAAGATTTTGGCTAACACACACACACACACACACACACACACACACACACACACACACACACACACACACACACACACACACACACA
>JAOPUD010000009.1:20214659-20227669 GCA_027122715.1 Trisopterus minutus
GTGTGTGTGTGTGTGTGTGTGTGTGTGTGTGTGTGTGTGTGTGTGTGTGTGTGTGTGTGTGTGTGTGTGTAAATACTTAACTCACCCTCATTTAGCAAGACATGAAGGTATAAAACACACTGACGGGGAAAAAGATAATGGCTGAAGAATGTTATTTTTCCTTTTTCTTTTGCCAAGTGGTGAGTGCAGATAGAAAGTCAGTGACGGCGAGGGTTAGGACAATGGTGGGGTTTTATCCTTATTTTAGCCGTAATAAACTACTACTGGAAAATGTATCATTAAAAGAAAAGACTAATAGGGACACAAACACATGCAAACATACCAGGCACTATAAAGCAGAGCATCACGTCACTCAGAGCTTTGATGAAGTGGAGCAAGGTGGACCCTTCCAGAACAATGAAGACCTCCACATCTCCAGGCATTGCATCTAGACCCTCCAGCAATGCAAACACCTTTGCCTGGCCCTGTGGAAAACCCCAGGGTTAAGAGGAAAAGAGGTAGTAGGAGAGGAAGGAGAGAAAAAGGAAGTCTCATCGTTAAAGTGTACACCAAAGCTCCTGGCAGCAGGACTTGAAGAACCACAATAAGACAACCCTCTCAATAACAACAGGAATGTTAGTGTTGAATACTGTGAAGATCTCCCATGATCCTGACACTGGGGAACGCTGAAGGCGGATCTGAGATTCAAGGTGAGGAGATAGCAGAAGATGATAAGGATAAAGAGAAGATTGGTCCAGACTTTGTTTCCAAATCCATACAGTAGGCCATGTCAGATGTAGAGGATGATAACTTATGATTCTGATTATTTTCCATTAAAAAGATAACCTTTGTTGCTATATCTTTTACAGTAATACCCACCAATGAAGCAATGACCCAAAAAAGGGTGAGGTGGATTAATAAACCCACAATGTCTGTATAAAACAATTAAAAATAAACCTCTTTATAATTGTTTATCTTATTATGTGATGCATTATATGGTCTTGTCTTGCACAATCGTTATTTTTGATACATATATTGTATGTGAAGCTGTGCAAAAAAATATCTACAATATAGCCCTAAATTGCATGTATATTGTGCCTGAGACTTTGAGATAATCTTTTTTCTACATTTTAAGATTCGTCTCTTGGTATTCTCATGCAGTGGTTTCCCTCTACTAAACCCAAACATATGGAGTTGATACACTTATCTGCATATCGAGTTAACCTAACAATTTTGGAATGCTAAACGTTTCTAAAGAGCTTCGGCAAAACTATTTGCGGTAACATAATTACAAAATGTAATACAACAAACAATAAGATTAAAGGAAACCTTTAATTATTGACTGGAAATATTTGCAAATGTCTAAATGCCAGCGGCATTTGTACACTGATTGAAAACATTGTATTTTGCAAACCATTGAACATTAGCCTACTTATCTAGCTACATCTCATCTCAACATTATTAGGATCGACAGGCTCTTTTATGACCCAGTCCACCAGAACAGAAATCCGATATCCGTTAGATTTAATTGAGGGCGTAAAGAATCTAAGTACATTTAAGTACATTTAAATATTTGTAATTATCAAAATAGATCGGAAAGTGTGTAAGTGATATCCTATATACAGAAACAATATAATAAGCTACTTACATAAAGAGGAACTTTTCGTCTGCTCAGCTCCATCTTTACAAAGAAAGACAAACAGCAAGAATAAAGTCATAAGTGGTTTATTCGTTTGATTTGTATGGTTGCATAGTGCGCACTTTCACGATCGATCCAGCACTTGAGAGGAAGATATCCCATCAAAGTTGCAATTAAGCACATGCACGTGCAGTAGTAAACATTTTTTGAATTCACATTGAACCAAGACACCTGTTTATTATAAGGGGTCAGTTCATAAACCCCGGACAGGACCTCTTCAATCTTTATAAACATAACAAGCGATCCTCTACGCTGATAAAGGATGATCGGCTGGGGATATTGTTCCACGGAACCCAGCTGTCTGTTCATTAAGTAAATTTAACAAATGGACAAAACACAAAGATGAGATAACGTCCCTATTGGTAAAATTGAAAATGTAATCTCAAATGAAATTCGTCCCGTGCTTTTAATAAACTTGGAACAGTTATCAATAGACCTGTTGCTTTTCAGTTTTGCCACAAAATGTTCGTCAACTAATACGATGATTTTCCTAATACTACACGCAACACAAAATGTTGAATATACAGGCTTACCTTATTTTTAGCATGACATGGTTGGAATTCAAATAACGTAGAAATGCTTAGATAGATCGTATGAACTGCACCGCCTCAATATCCTGCAGCTATCGGTTAGCTACTGTACGTCAGAGCTGCGTTCAGTCTGGTCCACTAGCGACTTCACGATGAACTTCTGCCGTCGAGATCAAATACCATTTCGTTCCGAGTGATAAGCAATGAAAGCCTACCTCAAAGTAGTTATGGATTTTCCGACTACAGCGATCTCTAGTGGACATGGCAGTGAGCTATCAAGCTAAAGAAACGCATGGAATAAATGATAAATGGACAACGATCGCACACAAACACGCATCACGTCATACATTACATAGTTTTAATCCCATCTTCTTACAAAAACTTTGGAATATATCAAAATACAACATAGATATCAGCAAATCGATATCATACTAAACATTTACAATGGAAGCGTAGACATTTCGTTTCCATAAAAATCTCACTCAATACCATACATCCAGAAATGGCTTATACATAAATGTATGTATACATTAAGAAAACATGCCCTTTGTTGACCAATGTGGCTCCATAGGTTTTGAGTTAAAACGTCACTAATAAACTGTATGGAAATGTTTTTTTTTCATGTAGTTGATGTCCATGGCATATTATATCATTAAGCTTCTCTCCATTTATTCAATTCTCAGCCAGACTGATGTCCTGATTAGGTATTCCAGAGCCTTTGTCCAACATCCTCCTCATGATGCCTGTATTTCTGGCCGATGAGGGATCCCTGCGCCTCCCTGAGCCAGACCATTGGCCCCGTCACCGGGGAGGGTCACCTCCTTCCTGGGGTGGGCGGAGGCGAACAGCACGTCCAACATTCCCAGCACCTCCATGAGCTCCTGCTGGTACTCTGTCTCCTTGTCCAGCAGCTCCTGCAGACGCAGCAGTTGTCTGTCCACCAGGGACGACATGCCGACGGTGGACTGATAGATGTCCAGGAGCATCTCTGCCATCGTGGTGAGGATGGCAGTGAACCTGGTGTCGACCAAGTTCCTAGAGTGTTGAAAAGGAAGAATAAGAACCAAAACCCATTCATCACAAACAGTCAACTCCCAAAAGATGGTCATATTGGCTGAATCCTTCAAGTATTAAGCACCAGACTTGAACCTCCAATACGAAAACTGAGGATCAGATACATTATCCCTTTTTTGGCATCAATATTGAACCTAATGAAGTCTCACAAAAGATGGGAGACTATTTTTTGGGGAAAGATAGGGAAATATTTGAATTGTCTTACACTATGACAAAGCTCAGCAACTGGCAGAGCTCCTTCTCGTCTCGTCCTGCCAGAGCATTCTTTAGGGTTCCTCTTCTCTCCAGCTCCTTGATCACAGCCATTGGGATCTCAGATTTTCTTAATCTTGACCATTGCTTCATAATGGACAAGGAGAATACATTTAGACCAGGGCATCAGTGTATACAAGGTGGGTGAAAAAAGTAAATGAACATAGGATCCATTTGTTGCAAGCACAAAAATGAATACAGTACTTACCTCCATGGCTGCATCCAATGCCTTGGACACATTGAACTTCCTGAGCAGTTTGTCATACTTTGCCAAATGTTGCCTTACTGGTTTACTGACCAAGTAATCGTCCTGTAGATAAGACACATGTGAGAATACTGGAAGGGGGCACCAAGCGATGAAGTCATGGTTAAAGAGAAATGTGAATTTGATAGGGAAAAGGGAAAAAAGGAAAAGAAAGTTAATTAGATTCTGGAAGATCCTCACCTGTTTAGGAACATAATTCTTCCCCTTAACAAAAATGCGATATGCTGGCTGGCGCTTCTGCTGAACTGCACCCTTTGAATCTTCAGGGGTCCTCTTGTGTTTGATACTCAGAATGCCATTGGTCATCCCCACTACGATTGACTCATCGTCTGGCTGAAAATACAAATATTCACATTAATGAGCACATTGCATTCGTACAGATTTTCTAGGCTCAGCATACTATTAAAGTGTAATATATAAATATCGGTGTGTCAACGCAATGTTAACCCAGATAATACAATCAGATAACAAGGATATTAGGAAGACTTAAAGGTTTAAAGTGAAGTATATCTGAGGAGTGAAGGATAGCAAGCGAGTAAGCCGTATAACCAGGGTTTATGTATACTACATCCCTAGGTCTAACTTCATTGCAGTTGGATTTGCATGCTCAGAAGGGTAGTTTGATTCTTACAGCCAAGCCCAAACTCAGGATAGACGCAGCGTAGTCGAAGTTGTGGACGACCTTGTAGTTTGTCGTACTGTACACCTTCACGTGTCTAGAAAGGACAAGAAAGTTGTTATTTGACATTTCACATTAAACACTTACTTTAGGAATGTGATATTGTATAGAAACCTCTCCAAAACACACCTGTCCAAAGATGCGGACAGCAATCTCTGCCCATTGCTGCCAAGACACAAACTGGTGACGGTTTTATGGTGGTTCTTTAGAGAAACAAGGGGCTGACCTCCTTTCAGAAGGTCCCACACTTTCACATATCGGCCCCCTTAAATAGATAAAAAAGAGACAAGGCATCAGTGAGGTTGTTGTGATTGGGGACGACAGTATGATGTAGATGGACAAAGAAGGAAAAAAGGCTGACAGAGGGGGCATATTCGAGCACACTTGGTACCTGCAGAGACCAGGAGTCCTTCTGAAGGATAAAGAAGAAGACTTTCCACAGGCTGGCCATGGTCCATGTTCATCACACTCTTGTCAACCCTTGCATCAAACAGTTTAAGAGTGTGGTCATATGAACCTTGAGGATGAGAAAAACAAAATGAATCATTGTTGTTTCGCACACAAGTGACAACAATCATTCTAAATCTAATTTGGATGTTAGGACTGTATCTGATCATTAGGCAGGCCAACTCAATACTGGTGCTTTACAAAATTAAATCTGATCAGGATTATCAGAATTGCACTGGACTGAACTGGTGGATATTTTCTGTGCGCAACAATTTGGCTACAAACTATAACATGTAGCAAATATAACAATAAGCAACGTGGTTTTACACCAAATCTTACCAGTAAAGAAGAGATCTCTGTTGAGTTTGCTTGTAATTCCACAGCGGATGTAATCTGTATGTTCTTTGTAAGAGGTCAGTTCAGCAGAGTTGGGGATGTCCCAAAGCCGGCAAGTATAGTCATCTGACCCTGTCAGGATCTGATAGCCATGCGAGGTGAAGTCAGCTACATGTACAGCCCTGCAACAACACAAAAAAAAATTTTTTAATTAAAAACATGCAATATTTTTCTTTGACAGCTGGCATGCATAATTAGTTAAGACATAATTATTCTGCACTGCAAAAATGAATTTTTACTGACTTTGAGGGTTATAGTATTATTAAATAGTGATACTCCTTTGATGTTTGTCAACTCACTTTGTATGTCCTTTGAACATTCTGATGGCCACCCTGCCACTGACATCGAACAGTCGAACTGCTGAGTCCTCGCATCCCGCCACAAGCAACTGGCCATCTGATCGGAACCTGCCACTGTACGCGGTATCTTTAAATCGTGTAAAAGTTTTCACTGGCTCTTGAGAGAATGGTCCATATATGTGAACCTGTTGATAAAGTGTATAATATAAAAGTTTAACAACTGTCACAACAACTCACAGAACTTGATGGATAGAACAAAATAGAAGTTCACATACCCTCGTGGAAGCCGTCACAGCATATGTGTGTGGCGCTAAAGGGGAAAAGTCTATACTTGTGATGGCTCCAAACTCTTTTATCTGCACTGGAGCCTGTCCGATAAGTAATCAGATCGAACGGTTAGGAATCAGTAAGTGTGGTGTTTATGGAAGGCTTATCCTAAAATCGACATGTCTATGGGATAAATGCAGAGACCAAATTCCTCGTATGTGAGAGCATATGTGGCCAATAAGCTGTTTCACTGATTCACCGGTTATTATTACTTATGACAATAGGTGAGGGTCGGAACGAAGATCGTCCAGTAGATCCAGAGCTTTACCTTGCGTCTCAGCTCTCTTTTCGTCACAACAATGCGGTAAAGTGAACGCAGTACCGCCCCCGCTGCTCCGAATCTCCGGCCAATCTCACGCTCCATCGTACGCTCACTCGCGAACAAGACCCCGAGGTACTTGGAGAACTCCTCCACCTGGGATAAAGACTTATTTCCTACCCGGATTAGGCAATCCACCGGTTTCCTGCTAAGAGTCATGGCCTCAGATTTAGAGGTGCACATCCCCATTGCAGCTGCTTCACACTCGACTGCGAACCGATCCAGTGAGTGCTGAAGGTCACAGGCTGAACACCCACCGGGAACGAAACTGATAGTCTGCCGAGAACCCGGACACAGCTCTCGCTTTGGGAGTACAGAGATTGGATGGCCCTGAGGAGTGACCCTCTCACCCCATACTCCTGCAGGGGACAAGTCATATGTCTTTTCCAGAGCCACAAAACATGTAGACCAGATGGGCATACTCCCAGGCCCCCTCCAGGATCCTTGCGAGAATGAAGAGCTGGTCCGTAGTTCCACTGTAAGCGCATTGTTTCTCCTCAATCCGAAGGTTGACGATCGGCCGAACCCTCCTTTCCACCACCTTGGAGTAGAGTGTGTAGGGTGTAGTAGTGTGATACCCGGTAATTGGCACACACTCTCTGGTCCCTCTTTTTGAACAGGGGAACCACCACCCCGGTTTGCCACTCCTTTGGCACTTTACCCGACTCCAACACAATGTTGAATAGGCGTGTCAACCAAGACGCCTTTTCAGGTGTCTCCATCGTTGCCCATGTGGGCATTGAAGCATTGGGGCCATTTTATTTCCTTCTCTTTAACTCCTCTGAACTTTTCACATATAAGACAACGTAAATGGTTTACTCTAAATAATTAGGACCCAGACTATTAAACATTGCCATAATGCCACCTGTTTCCACAGTGTATTATCTGTAATGCAACACCAAAACCAGAATGGGATAAAAGTGATTTGAATTGAATCGTTCTGGTGTTTAAAGGAAATGTGCTTGTTGAAGTGTGCGTCCCATGTTCTTCCAGTCACAGTGGGGGGCAACCCTTCAGCCATGAGCTTGACACGCATGAGAGACATATTTTGATCAGGTTCTGGAGAAAGCCTGCTGGGTCAATCCAAGCTGTGGAAATGACAGTGTGTTGACTCTTCAAGGGTCTTGATTAAGATGCTGGTATTGCGCTAATAACCGTGGCACAAAAAATCACACAACAAAGGACTTGTCACTGTGTGAGGCTGGCGGCTTTATTCTAACCTGATTAACACACAGCTGTGGATTTTTGATACTGTGAAGAATGTTAATAACAGCGTGACGAATCCCAGAGTGCCTCACTTCTGTAGTGCTGTTGTGTTTCTTCTGATTGTCATCAAGTCTACGTGTGTTTTGTATATCAATAAATATATTTATGAAGCCCTGAGTTTAGCCATACAGCAATGCTGAGTGAGTTGGATTGCCGTTGGTCTTATGGTAATTCACTATACACTTAGCATCTGTAGGACGTTCACCAGCACTACATTCAGTGTATGTAATTCAAACCTACTTGATATTCAACTCATGAATTATTCTACACCACCCAATCTCATCAAACAACAAGAAGGCAGAGAAGGAGAACCACAGAGTACATAGCGAGGAGGAGGAGGAGCCTGTGCTCCTTCTGGATGTGTCCCTGTCTCTCCTTGTGACATCACACGCCCCCTCGGCTGTGTGATGCGTCTGATTCTCCCGGCGACCTCCCTACAACCTATAGCCTGGTGTGTGTCTGTGTGTCTACCAACAGTGGGGGTGTGGGGCTGTGTGGGTTTGCGTGTGTTTTGGTTCAGTGGGATCAAAGTGGTCTGTCAAGCCCACATATTGTTGGCTGCCTCCCCTTGAGGTAATCTGAAGCATTTGGGGTGTTTGTTGTGATACACTGATGACAACTGAGGGCATTGCAGGACATAATCACCTGCCCAAAGCTCTTCCTCCAAATCACAACATCCTTTTCCCACTAAACGCCAACCAACAAACCCTGCCTGTTTTTCTAGTTAAGCAATGTTTGGTGCCCACACCCTTAGAGTAGCTGTTCGTTCTGTTGACAGTGTTCCCACGCTATTGACATAGTTCAACTCTTATCAGTTAACATCTCCACACATTTAACATTGTAGGCTTGTTGTGTATTCCAGTTCCTAAATCTTAACAGTCATCAAATATGGCCTCATTTGAGTCTACAATAGCTCAATTATAAGAATAGTAACAATGACTCAGAATCCTCCCACCCTATTCTAAAGAGTTACGGATGAATCCTTCAGAGCTGGTTGGCTCCTTGCCTTTCTCTCTGGGCGGCGTTGGCGTTGCCAGTGGTTAGTCCCGGCTGACTCAGCGTATTGGCGGTGAAAGATCTGATTGAGTCATTAAGTGGCTGAGCTTATCAACTGCTGCCTGACCCAGCAGCGGACAAGTGAGGTCTACATTTCTTTATAGATTAGAACAATGTGGATTTTATTTTACAGAAAAAAATGTGGCTGGATAGTGTTATGACAAGGGTGTTTTGTACCAAACTAAAAGGTTTTGGTTGCATTCCCTTCTTTCAACGATGTACAACTATGGGCCCTATTTTAACTTTTAGTCTTGCGCCTGACGCAAATCTAAAATCGCAGTTCCAATGAGAGTTCACCTCCCATCCCCTTTAAGAGCCAGCGCATTTGAACTTGACCACTTGATATTTTAACAGTGCATTTGCAGTCTCCACTGAGACAGATGCATGACCACATTAATTGAATATTGAACTTGAAATGGCTCAGTTTGAAGCCAAACAATAAGCCTAATACACACATGGAATAGTGTTTTGTTCTCTAACTTCAGAAACACTGAGTCGTCATGTCAATTGAGGCAAAGACAACTTAACACATGTATGATATGCAGTCCTGTGGCCGCAACTGTGGGTCTATTTAATGCGGCAATACATTAACAAACATTGTTTGTTACCAGTATTGTATATATTATCGTTATCGACTTGTGTTCATAATATGCTTGGTTCCCCCCGTTAATATACATTGCTGTGGACTGTAACAGTAAGTACAACTTCTTACTGCTGTTTCAGCTGTTCTTTCCCAAATAATTGAACCAACGTTATAATTTACCCTAAAACGAGATTTGGTTTTGGAAGACTGGAATATACTTTGCTCGAGTTTATTATTGTTATTATTATTATTATTATTATTATTATTATTATTATTATTATCATAACGCATGGCATAGCCTACTACAGTGTTCATTCATGCATTCATTAATTCAAATAAACAAACTTAATGAAGTTTGTTTGTGGTTAGTCAAATGGCCTAACCACAATGCTCTCCTTTTATAAAGATACCTGAACATGCTCCTCAATGCATGTGTATTCCCAGTGGCTTTGGATTAAAGCACCTGCTAATGAAGATAATTGTCCTTCATTAACCGTAAGGTTTCTGGGTTGTCCAGCCTGTCCAACTTGTCCCACTTGTCCAGCCTGTCCAGCATGTCCTGCACCATGGGGTGGGCTTCAGCCACGCTGCTGGCTCTGAGGGTATGGAGACATGGGAGCATTGAGAGGCTGGATAGGCAGTGTGACCTTCAGGAGACCCTGTTATATGGAGAGGTGGGGGGCAAAACTGTACACTTCAAAAGACACCAGCTATCTCCCCTTTTCCTTGGACTATCTCATTTCCTTTCTTTCCCCTTTTTTGGTCCAGTGGAGCGCAGGAAACTGGAGGAGGACAAGGGGTAGGAAGTAGAAATGGATAAGAGATAGAGGAGGAAGAGGGAGGGAGGAGACTGTGGAAACAACAGGTATAAGGGCTAGGGTTAGGGTTAGGAGGGCTGGATAAATTGAAAACCTGCGGAGGGGTTGAACTGTGGAAGGTGAACAGAGAGAGAAGGACATTGGGTTTGGAGGAAAGGTCACAATCCAATTCAGGCAGTGCTTTGAAGCCATGTTGAACAACTTGGGAATGAGAGCGAGCACACTGCTATGAGGATGATGCCCATGAGGATTCTGGGATTATAGGTTCAGTGGTTATAGCTGTAAGAATCAGCTTCAAATCATTTATCCCTATTTAGTCATTTAGTAGCTGCCGTTATCCAAAGACAGGCATCTTACATTAGGATGCTAAAGGTGAGAGTGGACATTGGGCTATGAAACCAGAAACTTTGGAATGGGTTTCAAATACCCTTGTCCCTAGAGCCTGGATATTACCAGAGCTGATATGCAGATATGCTTAATGTAGACCATTGTATCTTAGCGGATCACGTCAAGGGATATCTTTGTTCCTTCTCCTGAATGCCGTTTCCTTCATGAGTCATCAAACAGGGATTCATAATCACCAGCAGCCTGACAGGGTGCACCATTATAATCAGGCAACAATCATTTTTAAACCGCAGAGATCAAAGCAAGACGTGGCTTTCTGATTGGATCCTGGAGTGCTATAAGATACCATCATTTCAGGCAACCTTTCACTTTGACTTACAACATTGTGTTCCCGTTCAGTTGACCTTGGCCTTCCAGGGTCCCACTTCCTTTTCCTTGTGCAGCGGCGTGAGCCGAACCATAAGCCAACCACCCCCCAACACCCAGGGGACCTACAGTCAGCGGCCGTAGAAGAGATGTGCAGCCTCTTACCTCCGGAGACATCCACCACCACTAAAGAAGGAAACTAATCCCAGTCCGACACACTCAGCACTGGACTCTCCTTGTTTGCTTTCTTTACGGCGTTTGTTTCATTGTCTTTTTTGTCTCTTTTTTTCCTCTTGGGTCTGAACAATTTTCCCTCCATATAAATGTAATTTTCATCCTCACCCATTGATTTATGAGCACCTGCTGTAGTCCTTGAGCACAACGGCAGTCTTCACCTTTTACGTTTTTGTATGAATATTGCATGGAGATGCTTTTACATAACCCTTAAGTAAGTTTTATTATTTCTGGATTATAAAACGACATGAACGCTCGACACAAGCCTGGGAACCGGACGAATCTTGCAAGCTCATGTTTCACTTGCTCTGCAAATCGATCTGGTCTCGCTCCCTTAAAAACATTGTTTCTGCTCAGTACGAAATAATACGATGACGTCAAAGATATAAAGACGTCATTCTTGTGTTGCCCAGTGCAATCAGCCGTTTCGTCGCTGTGATTGGTTGTATGCCTGTCCAATGGTGTCCAGAGGCCTTTTGGTCGGCACCCGTTGGTGACTAGCCTGGCATAGCCAGACAAATTGCAAACCGCAACTAGTCCGGAATCTCTAAGTTCATTTAAGATTTCCAAAGGGTGTCACCAACGGATGCACACCAAAAGGCCTCTGGACACCATTGGACAGGCCTACAACCAATCAGAGCAATGTGTCGGGTGACGCTGCACTGACAATGAATAAATGACATCATCATCATCCCAAAACTCACAAATAAGCACCATTGCTTTTAACAGATCTTTGGGATTTCTGAGATTTGTGAGCAGCTGTCTTTGAAACTAGAGAAGTCCCATTTCGTTTCCGTTTTAACTTGTCTTATATGTGGCTCGCCTGATATACAATGCAGATACATTTTTTTCCAGGTGGTTTCTCGAGTAAGCCCTCCTGCTATGTAGAAAAGAAAAGACAGAGCCCAGCCAACCCTCCCCCCCCGCCATCTATTCATGAGCCCCTCTTGCCCCTTTAACGGTCGACCAGCTGAGCGGCACGAAACAGTGGAACAACTGGAGGTTTAATCACTTCTATGGCAATTTGTGATCAGCCAGCACTCTGGGGTGCACTTGCTGTTCTTGTGATGTGACAAATAAAAAGGGAGCGATAAGGTTTACCAACAATAGGGCTCACTGAGTGCTCATTATCTCCCACCGGCCGCCGCAACACAAAGAGCAGCGAGCATTGGATCAGCCAGTAAGGTATTTCCTCTGGTCGATCACTGGGTGAGGAGGGAGGAGAAGGGACAGCTGTGTAGAGGGAACATGGGGGGGGGGGCGGGGGTCCATCCCCTTATATTAGGGTAGTTAAACTTCAGTTAATGTGCTTACAACACAGTTCTTGTTTCAATGTAGCCTACTATAAAGCAGCACACAAAAGGTTGTGTGTAGGATGTGTAGCTTGTATTTGCTCACGCAATCAGCAATGCCATAGTTCTGTGAACATGAGGATATCGTCAGTGGATACTTGTTTAATGGTTCAGGATGCTACTCAGCCAACTGCTCAGTGGGTTTTGAGGCGTACAATGTAGTCTACCGACTTAGTATTTAATCCAAACCATCGTGATCTCACTAAATTATTACAAATGTCTTTGCAAGGCAAAGGCTATGAAATGCCTAAGAACGATTCAGCCTCAGGGACTTAGTAAGCATTTATTTACTGAGGTCCTTGTGTGCGACAGCAAATCCCCTTACAAAGTGCCCTTTGTGGGAATTTCAGCTTACTTTACTGGTTGCTTATCTAATTTTAAGGGGACGTCAGAGTTAAAGGTCCCATGGCGTGCTACTTTATGGATGCTTTTATACAGCTGTTATTGGGCCCTAATACAGTAGTTGAAGACGTTCAAGAAGTTCAGCCTTGGTGGAGGGCTTAGAGGGCAGAGGGCAGCGGGGCCTCGGCCCGGGGGCAGAGGGCAGAGGGTCTCTGGCAGGAGATAGTCGCAGGCAGCATCCTTTTCTCCTCCATGTCACGGTTCAGGGAGTCAAAGCCAAAGTTCCTTTACCCCAACTCCTTCTCAACCATGGAGATAACCCCCACTACCAGTAACCATGGAGATAACCCCCACTACCAGTAACCATGGAGATAACCCCCAC
>JAOPUD010000009.1:20325827-20338753 GCA_027122715.1 Trisopterus minutus
GGAGGGGGGGGGGGGCGGTGGTGGTCCATTACTCTATATTTACACGGACGTTGCACAGAAGACGTCAATACATAAACGGCAACCTTTGCATACTCACCTCCTCTGGCGAGAGCGCCGTCGATGAAGCAGGCTGCTCTCTGGAAGTGAGGGCTCAGGTCAAAGTTGCAGGAGTCCCGGGCCTCAATGCCCATGTATGTAATCGCCGTACCCTTGTATAAATCCGCCCCCGAGTGTCGAGCACACTGGGCGGCGTTCAGGACGTGGGTGATACGGTGCACGGAGAGACCAGCCAGGTTTTCTGCACTATGCCTGGGCCAAACGAAACAATGGAAGACTCACATGGATCTGCCAACTAAAATATGATGCTGGTGGAACAAGGTTAAAGAGATAGTATCAGGTTACTTAATCTAATCTCACTCTTAAGGGCTGGGAGCTATTTGACAATGGAATATGCTAAGTAAGGTCAGATATGTGAGGAATCCTCAGTGGGTGACATGAGTTCAGTGAATAACAAATAGTTTTCTTGGAAAGCACCCAGTGGATCTAGAGTTACTTAGTCTTGACACCAGATATGATTAGGATTTATGAGCATTTCCTTTTCACATTTGAACTCATTAGGGTCATACCGTAACACTATTTATGTGCTCTATACTATTCCACAATTTGAATAAAGGTACTTACAGGTCTCCAATGTACAGTTTCGGCCATACTTCATCTGCATGGCTGCAAATGGCTTTGCCAGTAAATAAAAGTCTTTCCAGTTCACCCACTGCCAATCCAGGAGAACTCAAGTCAATTTCCACTTTCCGAGCAGGAAATGTATCATTCCAGGACGCAGGAAGTCTTGATGTGTATGACATCGTTTTAAATCAATGCTGGTCCACACAATTAGATTAGAAGGTAATAATAAAACAGAAGCACCACACCAGAGGCTTTAACTGGTTATACTGGGTGGATCCAGGCAGCGATGACTGGGATCTGCTCAGGCTTGAGTGTCTAAAGCTCCTAGGGTGAGGCGCCCTCACAAAGAGCATGAGGAGCCTGCTCTGCCTTACACATCTAAATAGCCAGCTATTTAAGGATCTGACGCTAGCTGGCAGAGGTGTTCATAAAGTCTGCGACACACACACCACCACCCAGAGTTTTTACGCGATACGATTCAAAGTAAAAGACATAGTAGCAACTGTGAAGAAAGAATATATGCATGGGAAAGTAACACAACGGGTTAAAAATATCCTGACATTTAATTATGTATAAGTCTTACTAGTGACAATTAATTTATCAGTCAGGCAAAAATTCTTATCTTTTATAATGGAAACATGCATTTATTCTGCAACATTGATGCAAGGTCCTGCTCTCGTAATCAAGATTATTTTTTACATGTCTTATATTACAAATATTTGTCAAGTAATGAACAGGGTGGTTCCATCTTAACACAGAAAAAACAAATGTTTTTGTACATGCAAGGTTTGAGATCTTATCATAGAAAAAAAGGTTCCTCCCCCAAATATGGCACTCTTTCTGCAAATCAATACACCAAGCATGATTTAAAAACAAAAAGCACAACATAAGTCGGGCCGAGAAGGGCTTTTCATACAACAATGAACAAAGGAAACAGGATACATATAATCTAGATATCGTGCCCCAAGTTAACCTTACGTAGTTTGTTTTAAAAATGTTCATTTTATCCTCTTGATGTTCCTATGTTATACAGACGCAGATACATAAAAAATACAAAAACATACGCAATGCTTCTCTCTTCTCCTCAGATTAACTCTGGTCTCCTCTGTCGTCCCACAGACCTCAATACTAGTGTTGTTCAAAAGCCCCAGAAAATAAGATAATTATAAACCTTTCAAGCTATTTTTCTTACCGGATTATCAACACTACGTGCTACAGCTAAAGAAAACAGCAAAACCATTACAGGGTGCACTCAGCCACCTTTGTCCTAAGCTGCAGTAATGGGGACAGCAATCTTCAGAGGGCTTTCATTAACCCTCCATTAACCTGGAGCTAAATGTCAGAAGCGAGACATCACAACCGTCCTTTCAACAGTGTTTTTATATTACTACAGTGCATGCAGGACCGAGTACAAGTAAAAATAGCAAGAAAAGTATCTGATACATTTCTTTGGTGAGTAGGAACACCAGAAGTGAAAGTGAATATGGGCCGATATGGGTCGAGGGAAGAACCAGCGTGAGATCCAAAGCAGCATGGAAGGTTTGTGACGTATGAAAATAAACCTTGAATATGACTTTGACAATGGCGGAACAATACTATGTGGCACAACACAAATCATGAAAAATGACTGTAGTATGTTGTTGTTGTTCTGCCAGCATTAGCGCTGCCTTGCAGAGAGGATCGATGGTTTTAGAGTTACAAACCAGCAATCTCCCGATGAGGCCGAAAGCAGATATGATATGTACATCGTCGTTTACTGGCCCTAACACCACGGCTGTAGCTTAACACCAGCTCACTCTGTCCCATCCCAACTTGAGGTTCTGATGTAGTCCTGAACACATTTAGCACATGAAAACATATCCAGCACAATGGGAATGATTGTGTGACCTCAGGAGAGCCTGATTCAGTCCAGAGCCTCACCCCATCTTCTGCGGACGATTTTGAAGAACGAAGCGAAAAGAGACAAAAGCAAAGTAAAACACAGAAGCCCTCTAGAACCCGGACCGCCGCCGCGCTCTCTCTCAGAAGGCCTTCTTCTCTAGCTGGTCCAGGATGGCCTGGATCCTCTGCACGGCCTCCCGGCGGGCCTGCCTCACGGCCTCCTGGCCCTGGGTCTCCACCGAGTCCAGCGCCAGCAGCTCCTTGGTCAGCAGCTCCTCCAGGTAACGGTAGGTCTTGTCCGTTTTTTTGCCCACAAACTCGTCGACGTCCTCCTGCAGCAGCATGACCCGGACCATGACCTGCTGCACACGGGCCATGCCGGGGCCCTCTTTGGGCATCTGGGGTCCGATCATCCCGTGGCCCTGGGGCGCGGCCGGCGGCGGTGGCGGCTGTGGCTGCGGCGCCGGAGACGGCACAGAGGGTGGCGGCTGGCCTTGTGAAGGATTGGGCTCGCTCTGCCCTCCTCCTCCTCCTCCTCCTGCTCCTCCTCTCCCCGTTCGGTTGTACAGCTGGGGGGGGGAGCAGAACTCGGTGGGCTTGGCGCTGGCGGGGTTGGGCTGAGGCTTTGGTCCCTGCTGCTGGGGGTTCTGGGCCGTTTGGTCCTGAAAGAGGAAGAACGGAGACACTTGAAGTCCGCTCATCCCTTTTTGCCGCTGACCGCATTTTCAACCACGAATTTGAACGAAAACATCTTCTGAGAATTACAAAACAGATGGTGATTGGTTGCCACGGACTCGTACTCATACCTTTGGTTGGTAGGGCGGCGGGGCCCCTGTTCCGGTCCCTGGCCACGCGGGGGGGTGTTGGGGACGGACTGGATTGCCGTAGTGGTTCTGCTGAGGATGCTGCTGCTGCTGCTGAGGGTGCTGCTGCTGAGGGTGCTGCTGCTGAGGATGCTGCTGGTGCTGGGGCCCCGGCTGTGGCCCCGGCTGCTGGCCCGGATGCTGCGCCGGGGGCCACTGCTGCGGTGAGGGCCCGTACCCACTGGAGTGTCCCCAGCCCTCAGCCTGTGGTCGGGGGTGCAGGGCCTGGCCGGCCGGGTATGGGGGGTTGGGGGGCATGGCCTGGCCGCCGTCGTTATAGTGAGCGTAGGATCCAGGAGGGTATCCGGGGGCCTGGGGGAAACACAGCAAGGAAATACGTTAATACAAATTATAACCAGAACAATAATCCTGGCAACTTAATGTACACACTTATTGTATGATGTACGTCCTTGCAGTTAAAAATAGTACTAAGCATCATGTAGCATCATGTAGCGTCTTATCCGAGCTATCTCTGTTGTATACGGGGAATGGGTTAACCTAGTGATGGTTAGTGCTTGCCACTTGGTTCTATGAACCTCCTTACTGTACCGACAGCGATATAGTGTTGTTTCTCTTTCTTCTGACAAATGCACTTATTGCAAGTCACTTTGGATAAAAGCATCTGCTAAATATCCTCCATGTAATAAATCTCAAGTCCAAATAGACAGCAGTTTCAGACAGCGAAACGTGACTGTACTGTACTGTAGTGTACTGTACTGTAGTCTTAGTAGTGCGACGTGGGCGGAGTCCGTGACCTACCCCCTGACAGTGTGGCGTCGGGTAGTGATGGTGTTGGGGGTGAGGCTGGCCGGACCCTGCAGTGGTCTGCTCCGGAGGACAGCCCTGGTTGGGGTAGGGACCGGGAGCGGGTCTCTGGGTCATCTGGTCAGCGCAGTAGAACGGGTTGGACGGGTGGAAGTTACTGGTGGGGTAGTGACCCTGGCCCGGGTTGTAGACCCCACCGTGGCCGTTCGGGTACGCACCTTGCACCGCCTGGTTCGGTCAACACAAGATTTTGGACGATGACGCAAAACATGTGAAGCATTTTGACCACGGGGGGGAAAAAAAACAGAAAGGAACCCGTACCTGGGGGTTGTATGCGGGCTGGATCTCCGTTCCTGAGGGGAAGTTATTTGCATAATGCGGCGTGGAATGAGTCTGAGGATACCAGTAGTTGGAGGGGTACCCCGGGTACTGAGAAGCGTCCTGCCAACACAGAACGCACAGCTCGGAAAGTTAGGAAACCACCAACGGACACACCACAGGAAGGCGACCACATGAACCACCACTACTACTACTACTACTACTACTAGTAGTGTTGCTTTATTACAGACCAATAGAACAGTGTCGTAACACAATGACAGTCCTAACCATAATATCACTTTCCCAGTGATGACGTAGGGTCGGGATCACTGCCCCACAGCCTGTCTGTCTGTGGCACAATGCTACCAGGACCACGACAGGCCTCACACCCCGTTTTAAAACGTGTTCTTGCGGCAAGGGAGCAGAAATCTACCCGGTGCAAACACACAGTGTCCTCCAGGAGAAGAAGATTAGACGTGAGGCCGTGGCGAGGAGCACCCGGACCTGGACCGAGACGGCGGGCAGCGTTAACTATTACATAACGCTAATTCCACCAGCGATCACTTAGCCGTAGCGATGGTTATACTGGTTCACACTGGGCGAGCCGTTTCTTTAACACAGTCACACATCGTTGCAGAGCTTAGGTAAAAAAGGGTGGATAACGGCAGTGCGGAGTCACGTACCATGGTGGTTATTGCAATGCGCGCTGTTGTTTTCCTCCTGAGTTGTAATTCAAAGGCCAACTGGATTTAGGATTGGACCGCATTTAATGACGATACATACTGTGGAGACTTGTTTTGTTACAGCACACGGACTATCCTTTATCTGATACAAAAAAAAACACACAAAGCAAGTTCAAAACGGACTACCGTTTGCTATTTCAAACGCGAATTTGGTTGTTTTTTTTGTTGAAGATCTCGCTTGTTTGGCAAAGAATGAGGAAATGATTGAATGGCTTCTACTCGGGAACGGAGTCCTGTCCCTTTAAGACGAGGCCCCGCCCCCCCGGGTCCGCTCCACTGCGTCACTCCGCGTCAGCCAATGGGCGGACGGGGACTGAGTGACATGACGTGCTACATTGTTGCGACTCCTTCCGTTGTAGAATATACATTAAAAAGAACGAACAATTATATGGACAGATGACGTTTTATTTATTATGTTGTATTAAATAATTAATCTAGAGCCTACCTCGGTTTCAAATTTGTCGTGTTGGATTTCAACGAACTAATATTCGGCTCCAAAAGGGTTAAAGGTCTACAGGAAGTTTACCCCGAGCGTGTATAAAATTGCTTCCTGTACCTAATTGGGAAGAAACACATTTTGAAACATTCATGGCTTGAAATTATTGGAAAAACGACATACCACCGCGCAACATACCACCACCCCGAGCAAGATGAACTACGTCCCGGGCACCGCCAGCCTCATCGACGACATCGACAGTGAGTCGCTGCTCGCCGCCTTTTGTCTGCCCGCCGTCCCCCGCGTCAACATGTTGGGCTCATTCTACCTTATTGTATGGAATTGCTTCGTAGCATGTAGGTGTGTATGATAATGCACCTTGTACGTGTGTATGGTGTGTCTTTTCATCTTTTTTTGTTATTTCCCCACCACGGTAGAGCAGCACCTGGTCCTGTTGCGAGATGGCAGAACGCTGATCGGGTTCCTCAGAAGCATCGATCAGTTCGGTGAGGGCGTTCAACTTTCTCGTTATTGGTTATGTCTCAACCTTCTGCTTCTGATGCGATCAATGGGACATTCCGGTCCTCTTGACGTGTGGTGTGTCTTTTTATACGCCAGCCCGTATCCTCGCAGACGCTCGGGTTTCTTGCACGTTGTGTTCGGGCGGAGGGGTGCATGTGTCTGTCGCTGGGGGGTTGGTTGTGTCTTACTTTACTCTTGTGTGTTTACTTTACTCTTGTGTGTTTACATCCTCTGCCAGCCAATCTAGTTTTTCATCAGACCGTTGAACGCATCCACGTCGGCAAGAAGTTCGGGGACATTCCCAGAGGCATCTTCATCGTGAGAGGAGAAAACGTGGTTCTACTGGGAGAGATGGTGAGTAGGCCCACGTTCACCTACACGTTTAAATCACACATGAATGAATGAATGAATGACGCACATCAGAAAAGCTTATTAGTGAAACGCAACACACGATGTCAAACGGCAGTGGTGTTACTTTTTTTACTCCTGCACATGTTTCCATGGGTAAAACACACAAGGTGTTTTAGTGATCCTAGGTCTTCTATCATGCAAGAACCATGACTGTAAACATTGGAATTAATTTAATTACGATGTGGATCTTAATCTGAAAGGTATTGTTGGAAGTTATTTAAATCTTTTACACCCTTAATATTATGAAATGTTAATTAGAACTCAAATGAATATCAACTTGGCACATCAATAACTCACTCATTCACACTAACCTCGTTTCACACAGGAGGGGTTGTATCTGCTTTTATTGGGCACCTGTACAACTGGACAGGGTTGCGCAGGAGTTTTTTTTTTTTTTTTTACAAAGTGTCCTCACTAAGTCCCTGGTTGACTTCAAACCAGCAGTTCACCAAATTCGGTTGCACCAATGATGCATTAACAATATCCTAACTAGTGAAGCATAAGCCAAACTGAAGCAGTTCGATGTGACGACAAACGTGAAGTTGACCTGACTCGAAAAGCTACGACGTAAACAAGGAGGTGACCGCGCAGACCGGCGAGGACATGGAGTCACACAACTTGAGACGTTAAACCTGACCAGTATTCTAGAACAGTAGAAATGGGCCGATGCTGGGCAGTGTGCCATCCTTCTGCATAATTATATTTAGTTTTCCCCACCTGCTTAGGGGTAGGTATAAATATATACTAACTACTAAGCTAACCTGACTAAGTAAACACTTCTACTGAACTACATGTTATCTTACGCAAAGCTTGTGCGACCCGCCCCTGTTCTGAAATGTGACACATCATCTGTTGCATGTTGTTGTCATATCAACAAAAGTATTCATCAAATATCCCTTCTCCTGATTTGTAACTGTCTGGGTGGTGGGTGACTGACGTGTGGTGTGGCCCATGGTGTCTTCTCCCCAGGACATGGACAAGCCCTGTGACGCGGTCCTCCAGCAGGTGTCCATAGAGGAGATCCTAGAGGAGCAGCGGCTGCAGCAGCAGGCCAAGCAGGAGACGGAGAAGGTCAAGATGCAGGTGCTGAAGGACCGGGGCCTTTCCATCCCCAAAGCAGACAACCTGGATGAATACTAAGACTTTACTCCGCCTCTGTAGTCCTCTTGGTTCATGTGTGACCCAGCAATTGACCGGTTTATGTTCGATTGTAGTCGTTTCGTTTCAGGAGAGATGCCTGTGCTTATGTATTATTTAGGCTTTTGGAGCCTATTTTGTATACTGTAATGATTTTATTTTGTGGGGATGAGGGAGAATAAGAACCTGTGGTCTTGCAGGATGAAAGGAATATCTGTCCGTTATCAAAATATGATTTTGTTACTCAAGCACTTACTATATTGTTGCTAAATGATCGTCAATCTTTTTATTTGGAGAAGATGTACGGAGACAAAGACTGTAATGGTTACAATCCATTAAAGTGATTTTGTTTTTCATTGCGGCATATTTCTTGACACGGGTTTGTCGTTTAGGATGCTATTGACCGTTAAAGTGTTTTGCTTCGGGAAAGGTTGACGTCCGTTATACAACATACAGAGGTGATGGGCTTACATTTTCTAGGGTTGCCGTTAAACTGCAGGAAGTGGATTACATTAGGCTACACAATTATATTTTGGCGGTATAAAAGGGAGCAATGAGAAGTCTACTCTCCACCAGATGGTGGCGCTAAATGTGAATATTAATCAAGTTGGATGCAAGAAAAAAAAAATACTTTTACCACTGAACCGGAGTTGCTATTCTGACAGCTCCAGTGGACGCAGGAAAATGTGTTTATAGAAAGGCTGTCTGGCTAGATATATTTATTAAGGTGGTCCACTACGGCTATCAGAAATCAACGGTCACAAACGATTTATCGACCGGGAGAAGTAGTTCCGTCCAAATACACTGCAACAAATACCACTGGGACCTGTCGCCCCGAGCCAAGACCGTGGTACCTCGGCAGATAAGTGATATTTTGTTCCTCTCAATAGCCAGAACCAGCAATCCAAAGGGCAAAAAAAAGAACGGTGCAAAACGCCCAGCCCATTTTGATTACGCACTGAAAGTCGGCTAAGAGAGGAGCCTGCATTGTAGCGTTATCCCGGTCCACCCCAACGCAATTTCCGTTATCAGACTTTCCACGAGCCGTGTACGCTAGCTAACGGACCCTGGAGTGAGAAGGACAAGAATAACGGCCATGATTGTCAACACGGAGTTATTACGAAAAATCGCACAAAATGTTCTCCGAAACATAAAACGGATATTGAAAGCCTCTCCCGTTCCAGCCGATAACCCCCTCTAACGGAAAGTCCCGCCCCCTTTCGCCCATAACGCTCATTTGATGCACCCCGGCCCAGGCGTTCCGTCGTGAGAAGAGAACGCCTGGGAACGAGGTTACACCGAAAGGGGGAGCGCCATTGCATGGATGTTCTCTCCGTTGCACTGAGCCACTACCGCCAGCCCCTACAGCTCCGAGCAGCAGTAGCAGCAGCCCAGTGTTCCGCTGTAGTCTAACGCGTTTATTAGACAAAACGTTACAGGCTTCCGCTGATGGGGCAGATTGAAACATTCACCTTTACGCGCATTTAGGATTAATTCACGTATGGAACGGCCCTGGAAGAGAGTAGAGATGCAGCGCTGCTCCGACAGCTCACCACGAGAACCGTACTGGGCTTTCATGACCAGCGACCCTATGATATCCTGTGTGTTCCATACGACGCTGGTATGAGTAACATCTGGTGGCGGACGGACGAGGAGTAACGCGACCGCGCTACGTGAAGGACATTGTGGTTTTTCTCTGCAGACCGTTTGCGTGAGGAAAGCTCATTTTGGATTTGTGATGGAGCTGGAGAACATAGTAGCCAACACTGTACTGCTGAAGGCGAGAGAGGGTAGGTGTTTTTTTTTTTTTAATTGAACATTTTTAATACATGGTGGAAGCAACACATGTTTGGATTGAACGTCAGGAACACAATATGTGTTGCAAAAGAAAAAAAAAAGCGCTGCTCGATGACGGATGTCTGGGTGGGCTGGGGAGGGGGCAGCGCTACGGCGTACAGTAGTTCAATCATACAGATGCATTTTATAGGCCTGCTGTCGCCTTATGTAATGCTTCGATTAATGTCTTCCACCTCTGCACAACGCCAGGTCTGTCCGCCGTGGACGGCCCCGTTTATCACAGCCGATCGTCTCTAGGGCCATTTGATTTGTAGGATTATAGATTTGACATATCCTACGTGTGAGCTTGCTTTTCCTTCATGATAGAGAGAGCGAGAGAGAGAGAGAGAGAGAGAGAGAAAAAAAAAATCATCGTCCGACATCCGCTTTTGCTGCCTGGGAAAAAAAAATCTGTATGTGCTGCTGGTGATGAAACGGTGTGCCAGCTATTTCGCAACATCGTACACGCTCAGGCAGCGATTCAATGAAGGGGTTATCTTGTTATCACACCAGGGAGTGTGGTAGCCTACCAGGGGATTCGTGATGACGTGATAGGTGATCAAATCAATCGTGGTCTTCCCTCCTTCAAGCGATCCGCGCCGCCTGAGCATGAGAAACGATGCCTCCACAGATCCGTGTCTCCAGTGCTCGTTTACATGCTCGAAATACCGACAGACATCCTGCGTGGAGCATAGGTGCTCAGAGGCTTTCGGTACAACTGTAAGCCAGAGTTTATGTAGGCCTACTGTATATGGTGTTGCCCATGATGTAGTTATATTAGATACTGCCTAGGACTGCCCGGGTACCTGCTATAAAACACCCAGGTTTATTTGTAGCGTTTTGGGATGGACAGACTGTTGATCTTTCTCCTAATATTTTTTCTTCATGGCGGTACTGTCTTAACTGAAAACATACCGCAATAAGGAATGCCTCACTGCCATACTTCTCCTGAACCGCTAAGCCTCACGTCCATCTGAAGACATGATATAGTGACCTAGAAGGCCATGTTTTCTTGTCTAACTCCCCCCCCCCCCCCTCCCAACACACACACACACACATACACACATACACGTACACATACGCGCACGTGCAAAAACTTTTGTATAGCCTAGTGTTGTAGGCCCGGGGCCGCGTGGAATCGCAGTGACGCAGAAGAATGTCTGCCTCTGGCATCCTCCACAGAAATCACACAATGACCGTTTAACTCGGTGCCGGGGAGTCAATACTGTGGGATCATTTTTACGTGCACGCGCGCACGTCTGCACACAGTGCAGCACAGGTGTGGAAGCATCCCCCCCCCCCCCCGAAACGAAGCAGCACACAGCGCCGAGTCCTGGGGGAGACGCAGAGGAGCAGGCCGACGGAGGGGCTGCTGGGGGAACGGGTCGGGCGGCCGGCTGATGAGACCAGGAACGGGTCGGGAAGGCTGAATGAATTAAGCCTTACGAATCATAAGGAGGAGCGGCTGCTAATGAGCCACGACAGAACCTCTCTGGTCCCGGCTGCTCCCACCGGGGCCCAGAGTCCCCGCGCTCTCTGTGGCAGAGGGAGAACGTCCCTGGGTTCCAGCATTAAGCAAAGCAACAGGCCCCGTGAAACACGGGAGCACAGGATGTGCTAAGCCGTCAGAATAAAGAACATTTTATTCTGGGCTGTATTATTAGTTAAGATGGCGCCATCTTGGGAATGCCTTGCCATTGGACGATAGCTCAATAGTTGTGTGACCTCCTAAGGAATTCAAATAAACCCAAGAGAAATGGGTTGTTTATGATTATGTTTAGCGGTTGTATCTACTTCCTGTCACGGTACACAGAGTGTACTTCACGCTGTGGAGTGGGCCCTGCTGTGGGGAGTGGTGTCTCTGACTCGGTTTGATGCGGCACACCCGCGCAACAAGAGAGAACGTGAATGAAATGGAAGACGGGTTGTTTACTTTTACTTGTTGTTGGGAATGTGTCTCGAGCCAGAGGCTAAACAAAGCGGCGTGCAGCCGCTGTCCGAATGCTCCGCACTCCCCGACAGGAAGTCCCTGCTTATTCTCTTAATCCCCGTCTGTTTTTTCACCAGCCTCCTCGCAGCCTCTTGGCAGTCCAGATTAAAAAACATCTCACAATGGCTGCAGGCCATCTGCAGAACTGCGCCAAATCACAGGACGCTTACGCCCCCCCCCCCCATACCGTCCTTCAGCGGTATGGGGGGCTTTCTCTCGTTGTCTGACAGAGACAATGTGATCAGTATTGGTGCAACACTGTGAGGTGATCGGCCGCCGACGATAACTCTAAAACTGATGGTAATCCATGTTGTGGATCAGGACCAGCTGACCCGTCTCCTCCGGGCTGCGGCTGAACAACCCACCCACAGCCTCACACACAGCAGCCAGGGGCTGTCCAGCACTGGGACAGCAGTACGCTGATGGCCGCTGACATGGCGTACACAGCGAAAAGAATATCCAAAGTATCTCTCTGGCTTTTATCTCACACATCTCACAGGAGGGTGTTCAAAGGCCGGGACGGAGATGCAGCTCATATGAGATCCAGTGTCCTTTATGTCTGCGTGACATAATGAGTGGACACGAAGGGGACGTCAAGACTGCCCTCAAACATTGTGGGAGCAAACGGGGTGGAGGAGTGGGAGCCACGGGGGGGGTCTGTGTCCGGGGTGGAGGAGTGGGAGCCCGCTCCGAGGTGAACAGGAGCCATCCCGGGCAGCTTCGTATCTCAATTAGTTTGGGTCAGGTGACACTAAAACCCAAGAGCAGAAGTGTTCCCGCCGCGCGGCGTGGTGGACGAGGTCGCTGTCTTCGGGAACTTGGCCTTTGATGCCGGTGTTGAAGGGCAGCGTAGAGATAGAGGTTTTTAAAGGCTGTGTCTGAAGGTAGCTATTTCTACTAAGACAAAAAAAAAAAAAACGAGAATGTACTTTTTTTTTTGTTCTTCCTCGAGTGTTTTCATAGAGTGTTCAGTTACCATGCCTTGTTTTTGCACAACTTTCCAAAACTGTTTGGTGATCCTTTGTGTGGTCCCTGAACATGTAAAAAAGATAGAAAACAAGCGCACAATCAGGTTATGACCGATTTGACTGATATTTTGCATCCTGGCAATACCACGGATGCCCATTATGTGTTTGCACGTGCGTGTAATACATAGTGTGTGTGTGTGTGTGTGTGTGTGTGTGTGTGTGTGTGTGTGTGTTTGTGTATTTTGGTTTAATGAGCTTGGCAACTCCGAAGAGGGTCACATACTAGAGCACACTCTCAAAGAGGTGTGTGTGTGTGTGTGTGTGTGTGTGTGTGTGTGTGTGTGTGTGTGTGTGTGTGTGTGTGTGTGTGTGTGT
>JAOPUD010000009.1:20404636-20422748 GCA_027122715.1 Trisopterus minutus
TTTAACCCCCCGCCCCCCCCCCCCCCCACACACACACACACACGGGGTGTGTTAGTTTAATGATAAACAACGGAAGCCTGTTCTGTGTATAATTTGTCCACAATGGGAAACAGCTGAACGCCCGTTTGGATCTGTCCGTTTCACATGTTTTCTAACTACTTGTTTACTGGTTACATGTAGCCTTAACTTCCCACACTCTGTTTTTACTGTTTCGATATAGAAGATTTACTTGTGAATGTATTTGGCTTTGAGCGGGACATATTTATGCGTATTGCATACTGAAAATAAAGATGGCATCTATTTTTTACTTGACTAATTATGAAGCAACTGGTCTGTTTTTTTTTTCCCCCCATCAAAGCTAAACAGTACAAACCCAAACACCACTATGAATTTAGAAAAACAAGTTTATTACATTATTACCTATCATTTTGTGGTGTGCTCCTCGTGATGACTATGGTGGTTCAAGACATTGTTGCCACAAAGATCTTAAATTAAAAACATGCTTTCTTCCTCCTGAAGTCAACACATATCAGTGACGCGTGATAACTTTGAATGCAGTGAATAGCAATTCAAAGTCTCAAAAGAGGCACATGTGATTAGCACACAGCTCACGGATGAGTGAATAGTGTCATCGTTCAGAGATGGTTTCCCACAATCTGTCGACGCCAGTGTGTCATTAGATGGAGACAGCACTGAATAACAAGCTAGTGAGTAGTCTCAGAAAGCTCTAGACATCACGCTCGAGTGTGTGTGTGCGTGTGTGTATGCGTGTGAAAGCGTCAGTGGCTGACGTTCATCTCGCTGTCCTCCTCGTCGTCGGCGGTGGAGAAGGAGGAGAAGCTCATGGGCTCACACTCCAGGGTGCGCAGGTTCACCAGGCACGCCATACGGGTCGTGACGAACTCCGGAATGGTCACCAGGAGGACCTGCTGGCCGTCAGGACCTGGGGGATGAAGAGGGGGGGAGGGAGAAGGGGAGGGAAGACCACCTTTAAAACCAGACGCCTATAAAACACAGGAAGGTGGAGGACGGTAACATTCAGTGGCTTCCGGCCGATCATTAGGAGCTCTGCTGAACCTCGGCGCACGTCCACCCCCGGTCAGAACGGGCAGGTGGGGGGGGGGGGCGTCTTGTGGCTTCTGGGTCAACGGAGGAGATTATCTAGATACAAACCTCGAAAAATCTGGATATTTATTGAGCGTAGACCAGGCCACCGAAGCAGAACCCGACACAAACAAGACATTTAATAAACATTACATTCAAAACAATCATAAGGTACCCCTCATAGACAGTACGCCATAATTGTGGATTGGTATCCTCATGGCAGTGCCATAAATGAAACGTTCTGGTTCCATAGAGCAGTTCTGAAGCTCTGGATAGGACCAGACACCGTACTGACCTGTGACCGTCTTCGAGTCAAAAGAGGGTGCATTGCCAGAGAAGTAAACGTGAGGACACTCCTCCAGAATGAAAGGATCCTTCTGGTAGAACGGATAGCATCCTGACCAGAGACAAACACAGGAGGAAAAACACTGTGAGTGCAAAGGAGACGGTTTATAGCTTCTTATGGCTGCAGGCCTGTAAACGCTGCACAGTGAGTGAGGGAATAATAATAACACTGAGAGGGTGCTCTGAGCCGGTACCTAGCGTGTCGGGGGCCGTGGGCGCCAGGTGCCCCAGCCTCAGGGTGTTCTCCAGGATGTCCAGGTGGTTGGTCATACTGGTGTACTTGTGGATGTCCATCACGTTCTGCCCCGAGGTCCCCAGGAACCTGCACCGGGAGGGGGACAAGGAGGTCAGCGCAACGTGATAACAACGTCAAAGACAGACTCTGAATCTTAAAATCTCTGGCTTTTAAAAACAGTTACAACTCCTGAACCCCTTAAAAAATAACTAACCATTTTAGGGTTTAAAAGAAGCACGGTACCTCATCACAACTGCTATGAGTGGATTTGCAAGAGCACATGCGTTCAGTTCATGACCCAAAATGCCTTACATGCGATACGGAACATACCTCCGATCTCCATCCATACCCCCGACGACCAAACAATGCTCCCTTATGCCTCTGTGGTACACGAGCTCTCACCTGACGCCGTCAATGTCCACCTGGTAGGGGTTGGAGACGAGGTGCAGGGTGGGGTACGCCGAGGACAGGGGGAACATGCAGCGGTGCAACGCCTGCTGGGGGAGGGTGTAGTTGGTGGGGTCGAACTGCCCGGGCATCACATCCACCGGCACCGACGCCTGCAGAGAGAGGGAACACCGTTCAGACAGACAGACAGACAGACAGAGAGAGAGACAGACAGACAGACAGACAGACAGAACCGTTCAGACGACCACAGACAGACAGACAGACAGACAGACAGACAGACAGACAGACAGACAGACAGACAGACAGACAGACAGAACCGTTCAGACGACCACAGACAGACCGACAGACAGACAGAACCATTCAGTTGACCAGAATTAAGTAATTGTTTCTCTGTATGTTGTGTGTCTGTATGTAAGCAAATCTATCATTGCATTTGCATTATAAATTTTGCATCACATGTATTAACACGGTCCTGGCTTCAGAATCTGTCTCTTGCTGCACACCCAAGACCCTTGGTGCAGACTGTACTGTTACTCTGCAGACAATGACGATGACGATGATGCAGCTCCGTGGCAATTGGTCACTCACCACCAGCTGGTGTTAGTCTGAGTGAGGACGTGCACTAAGCTCCTCCGTGGCTCTTTGAGACTCACCACCAGCTGGCGCAGCAGCTCGTCCAGCAGACGCATCCCTTCCACGCTGCCCGCCTGGGTCTTCTTGGTGAGGAACTTGGGCTGGGGACACACAAGCCACGGCCACTCGTTATCGCTCTCCACGCCTTCATGCGTTTCCAAGGCGACACACGACTCGGGGGATGTTTGTAGAACGAAGCGATTCGCGTGTACTAATCGTTTAAACCAAAGGGCCGTTCTCTCACTACCTTCTCCTCAAAACCCCCTCTGTTCAAACAGCCTACTTGATTCAAACTCATTTTGTATTGAAGAGGTTTGTTCAAATTCATGTACAAGGGGCGGGGGGACGGGGGCAAACTGTCTAATGACTAGGGCCCGACCGATTCATCGGCCAGCCGATTTAATCGGCCAATTATAGCCTTTTTGAAAATAATCAACATCTGCCAAAAAGTTGCAGATTAATGCCGATTTTTTTTTTTGAAGTTTTGCTGAAGTTGAAAATTTTTAACTTTTCCGCGACATTCGCGTGGCGACAGCCAATCAGCGTTCACTCCCTGGGTGAATTAACGTAAAACAGCCAATCAGCATTGAACTGGCCAGGCAATCAATCAATCAATCTAGCCGTTGACAACGGGCCCCGTATAGACGCCTTGTGTCTGACCGCAAGGTCCTCAGCGACAGTTAAGGTAAACCCCTTCTACGAGCTCCTTGTACCTCACCCACACAGACAGACGGACCACAGACGGACCACAGACGGGACCACAGACAGACGGACCACAGACAGGACCACAGCATACCTTGGTGGAGGCCTCCTTGTCCTGGGTGCTTTGGCTCAGGAGGTTCCCCGCCAGCAGGACTCTGGAGATGGCGGCGGCCCCGCTCTGCTCCCCCTGTCCCCCCAGCTGGCCGGTCACCATGTCGACCAGCAGCTGCAGACTGAGCATGCTGTCGGCGCGGGAACTGCCCAGACCCAGTCCGGAAGCCAGGAGGACGAACCTGAACCGGGCCACGGGGGAAACCAGCGTTTAGTCTGACCGTCGATAGTGTTCTGCCTGCACAGTGAGTGGGTTGTATGTGTGTGTATATATATTATTTATATATATATACTGTGTACTACTCATGTGCGGGCGACCGTACCGGTCAGAGCTCAGCGGAGGCCGGGCTATCTGCGGGGGGAGGTCCGCCGAGCAGTAGTCATCCACCGAGAACTTCCCGATGTTTTTCTCGGCGCCGTATATCACGATGACGCTACCTGAGAGAGGACATGTCAACATTCGGCACAACACGCTTTCTTTTTTTTACTGCTATATCAGCACCTTCGCACGCACACACAAAGCATCATCATCATCATCCCCTAAAAGCAGACGATGGAGACTGACCCGTGACGCACACGTCTTTGTCTATCTTGCCCTCCAGCTTGATCCTCTGCAGTTCGTCCTCCAGGATGAGCTCGTCAGAGTCGCTGATGTAGTTGGTGCGCGGCGGCTGAGGCAGGATGTTGTGCTTCATGGAAGAGTTAAACCGCAGGTTAGAGTTGGACCAGAGAGCATCGGCCCGTGCGTTTGGCTGCGTGTCATTTTGGGAATGCGTCTAGGTTAAGTGGTGGAACCTCACCTCCTCGCTGATTTCCTTCAGAATCGACGGCTGCAAGTCCATGTGTTTAAACAGTGTTCCCACAATGCAGCACTGCTCCCCCGTCTGCAGATCGCATAGTTTCCGAATGCATACATCTTCTCCTGCGAGAGCATATACATTTGTACACACAAACAAGCGACTCCGAGACATACGTCATGCCTCATATGTTTGCAAATGATTACAAAAACCAAACCTCACCCCATCTCTGCTTGGCTCTCTGCGTGAGCCCGGGCGTCATTTGCATGAGGCGTGCTGCGTAAATGTGTGCATATTGACGATTGAAGCTCCGGTCACCGAGGCGGAAGCGCTCGGAGCAGGGGGTGTAGGCGGGCAGCACCCGGTCGAACACCGGCCCCGGGGCCTCGGACCCCGGGCGACAGAGCAGGGTCGAGCTCTCCCTCCGGGCACTCAGGTCGGAGAACATGACTGGAAGACACGGAAAAAACCACGTTACTGGTGTTAACACGGAGTGGCGTGGAGATACAGGTACTTCGTCTGCTCCCTGTCAAGTGTCAATCAAACAATCGCAATTCGGCCTGCAGACACGAGTTGTCAAAAACAAATTAACCCGACAACGTCCACATGTTCACTGTAAATCTTACTTCTTCAATCTTACCTTTCTATGCGTAATTCCGCGTGGGTTGTCGGGTCGTTTTGCACTATTATAAACTATCATAAACTATAATAAACGTGCTCAGTTTATGCACAAGGAGGAGGAGGAGGAGGGGAAAACAACACCGAGGCTCCCGCGAAATCACCGTCGGCGTCGCACGCTGAGCGCGTCGCGCCCCGAGTGACGCGTCGCTTTCAAATCACAACCGGCGTTGCCAGATCGGGCCGGAGTCCCGCCCCGTCCGGCCACCGGGTTTTTTTTTGTTTTTTTTAATATATTTAAATATTTTTTTTTTCTCTTTCTCTACCTCACAACAAGGTTATACATATCGCAAAGGTCTATGGTTTTAATAGCCTTTTCATTTGTTGATTTGGCGATTAGCTTAAAATAAAGTTCCATTTCTTTTTGAAAAACATAAAAGCAAGGGGTTTTCTTAGAAAATGTACTTTTATGAATATGAAATTTTGCAAAAAAATAAAAACAGATTTATTAAAAAGTAACCTTTTCCTTCTTTCTTTCTTGGGATACTTATGGAGACCACCGGGGGTCGCCTCGCTGCAGAACAAGGGTGCCAAACACGGCCCAATCTGGCAACACGGACCCACAACAGCGCTGTTAGCCCAGCGTTAGCCTAGCCCGCCGCTGGTCGCTGCGGCCATTTTCAGCTCTTTGTGCGCGGCCGTCTCACCGCTTCAGGAGGAGTGCGTTAAAAAAACCAAAACAAATAAGATTTTTGGTGGTCGGAGAACAAATTGGGGTTTTTTTAAAAGAAGGAAGGAAGAAAAAAAAAATGCAAGGCAACAGGGGTCCCCCTCCGCAGAACCACGGGCCCCGGCAGCAGCCCGGCCCCGCCGGGGAGCAGCAGCAGAAGAAGCCCGGCGGAGGCGGAGGCATGAACACAAACGGGCAGCATCCCGAGCACCAGGGCGCCAAGCCGTCCGAGTCCGCCGAGGCCCTCACCCTGGACCTGCAGAACTTCAGGAAGCCCGGGGAGAAGGCCTACACGCAGCGCAGCCGGCTGTTCGTGGGGAACCTCCCGACCGGCGTGTCCGAGCCCGAGGTGGAGAAGCTGTTCTCCAAGTACGGCAAGCCCTCCGAGATCTTCATCAACAAGGACCGCGGCTTCGGGTTCATCCGGCTGGAGTCGCGGATCATCGCCGAGATCGCCCGCGCCGAGCTGGACGACACCCCGTTCCGGGGCAGGCAGATCCGGGTGCGCTTCGCGACGCACGGCGCCGCACTGACCGTGAAGAACCTGCCCGACTTCGTGTCCAACGAGCTGCTGGAGGAGGCCTTCGCCGTGTTCGGCCAGATCGAGAGAGCCATAGTGATCGTGGACGACCGGGGACGGCCCACGGGGAAGGGCATCGTGGAGTACACCTCCAAGCCGGCCGCCCGCAAGGCGCTGGACAAGTGCGGCGAGGGCGCCTTCCTGCTGACCGCCTTCCCGCGGCCCGTGACGGTGGAGCCCATGGACCAGTTCGACGACGACGAGGGCCTGTCCGAGAAGCTGGTGAACAAGAACCAGCAGTACCACAAAGAGAGGGAGCAGCCGCCGCGGTTCGCCCAGCCGGGCACCTTCGAGTACGAGTACGCCATGCGCTGGAAGGCCCTGATGGAGATGGAGAAGCAGCAGTACGACATGGTGGACCGCAACATCAAGGAGGCCCACGAGAAGCTGGAGCAGGAGATGGAGGCGGCCCGGCACGAGCACCAGGTGATCCTGATGAGGCAGGACCTGCTCCGCCGCCAGGAGGAGCTCCGGCGGATGGAGGAGCTCCACAGTCAGGAGATGCAGAAGCGAAAGCAGGCCGAGATCCGACAGGAGGAGGACCGGCGCCGGCGAGAGGAGGAGGTGAGGATGCGCGGGGAGGAGATGATGAAGCGGCAGCAGGAGGGATTCAGGGGGAACTTCCCGGAAGGCAGAGAGCAGGAGATGAGGATGCATATGGCGGGCGGCCACGGGATGCCGATGAATAGGAACTTGATGGGTGGCAACGCCGGTCCTGCCGGTAACCCACCCATGTCCGCTGAGAACACCTCCTTGATGGGCCCGGGCCCCGGCAGCAACAACAACAACAACATGCCCGGCGGCGGAGGCCAGCAGGGCGGCTTCCCGCGGGGCCTCCCCGGTCCAGGTGAATATGGACCCAATAAGCAACGCAGATTTTAAGTCCTTTTTTTTTTTTCTCCTCTCTCCCGGTTCTTTATTTTACGTTCATATAACAGTGCTATTGAACTTTGATAAATGATGCATGGGCTTTTTTTTTCCTATATTTGTTTCTTTTTGTACTACAAGACATTGATTAGTATAGTTACAATTTTTTCAAAGTGTTTTACTTTCTCTCTGAAGTTGGTGTACTTTTCATTGGAACGGTAAATGATTTTGTCACTTTTCAGCTTTCCTTGAATAAATTCATGATGTCTCAAAGTGTGCTTCCTGTTATTCAGAGTATACTCATACACATTGTTTTTTTTAAATAGAATACACAATTAGCGCTGTATAATTAACAGTATTCTTGTCTAAACGGGGGTGTGGGTGTCACCAAGCAAGCTATGGAGGTACAGTCCTGGCTGTTATTCACAAGCCACAAGCATTTTGATTAAAGATTGTGCATCAATAAATGACGAATAACGACTTACGGTACGGATACGGAAAGCACCATGCCCGCTTGTTGTGAAAAACAAATAGCTGTACGACACCCGCTGTTTACTGAGCCGTGAGTAAGAGGACTTTAGTAATAAAGAGGCAAGGCATCGCAGACTATCAGACATCAACACACACCTTGTGTTTGTCATGTCTGCCCAGCATTAGCGATCATTAATGGGTGGGCTTATGCAATGTACAACTATGCAAGAGATAACTTTGCTCACACAGCAATGGAGATCCCTGAACTGATTCATATTGTTCGATTTAGGATCCGATTTAGGATCCGTTTAAGAACACTTGACGCCTCCAAGCTGTTGACCTCTGACCTGAAAGTGCAAAAGTGTTGAAAGCTTAAAAAGCATTAAAGGGGAGCTGAAAAGAAAATACTTAGGGAATTGTAATTACACTTGGTGTATTGATTATTTAACCCGAGGAAAACGAACGGGGGCTATTTGGGTATGTCAACAAGGCCATCTGTTCCAACTATAACTACACGAGCACTCCAAACGGGTGTAGAGTTATGCAGGCCTACTTGTAGTTAGGCTATTTCATCCAAAGCAAGTAAAACTCAAGAAGGGGATGCTCGTTATATCAGAGGGGATACACCCCGCTTTTCAATGTGCTCACCTAACCATCGGTCTTTGTGTCAAGGTTGAACCACGAGAGATACGAAACGGCCAACAGGATTTATATTCAATGATTTATGACCCTGTCAATATCAGGAGGGTTTTACCTCCCCAGGAACAATGTGTATGTAAGAGGTGAGGGCCATGCAGCCCTCCCATAAGGTAAGTGGGTCCAGATGTCGTGGAGATAGTGGTGGAACGGTCCCTTCTTTCCAAGGGTTGATAAGAGATGGGAGAGATGAGATTTAGCAGACATGCAGATTTTGCAGGTAGCAGTTAAAATGTGGACTTCGAAAAGGTAAATGGCTATGACATAAAGATAAGGGGTGCCTAACATAGTAAACAACATTTTCCTAATCCAGAAGTATTCACTACCCAATAGGCCTATTTTGTCGGGGCATAACCTTTAGACTATATTTTTGACGAGCATGTCTGTACCTGTAAAACATAGGGGCTATTTTTGTCAATTTTTGTGTGTATTACTCCATTCATAACCTTGCTCCCCCATATCTGTCTGACCTCGTCCACATACCCGCTCCCTCAGATCCTCTTCCTCCGTACACCTGTCTGTACCCTCTGCCCGTCTCACCACCATGGGGCACAGAGCATTCAGCCGCTCTGCTCCCCGACTTTGGAATGCTTTACCACCCAAACTCCGAAACATTAATTCATTTTCACTCTTCAAATCTCACCTCAAAACCCATCTGTTCAAAATTGCCTATTCCACCTGATGCCAATTCCTATATCTGTGTTATCATAACTTATTTCTTTCCTTCTTAATTGTGTTACCTTTGAATGTCTTTTGTACCTCTGTACTGTGTCCTTGAGTGTCACGAAAGGCGCCTTCAAATAAAATTATTATTATTATTATTATTATTATCTGTGATGTTTTACTGCCTCCAGGCTGTGCCCCCTCATCTTCTCTTCCTGGAATCGCACTGGAGCTCTCTCCCTGACTGCCCTCAGCTTTTATCTTCCTCTGACTCTTTGTTAACCACTTTCCACCCTTTTTCTTTTCTAACTTCTTTTTCCCTCGCGGAGGCCCTTAGTTAACTTGATCGATATCATTACCCCCATCTCTGTCTTCCTCGTCACTGCCACTATCACTACTGCTATCACTATTCAACCCTTGTAATGCTTTCTTAATTCCTTTGTAACAATCCATGTGTATGGGTGGGCCTCTCCCTTCCTGTGCATCACAATCCTTATTTTCTCCATTTAGTTTGACCTCCTCTTTAATATCTACCATGCCTGTTATCAGGCACGGTAGATATTAAATGTTATCAATGGGTACAAATATGGAGGTGGCTGAGCTTTTGGGGTTAATGTCTCAGTTTTCTCATCCTTTTTTATTTCCCGAGCTGTTCTCTCTTCTTTCCTCCATCTCTTTCCTTCCTTCTGGAACAAAGCAAGCACCCTCTCCCTTTTTTCTACTGCCTTTTTCCCGCTTCTGTTAGGTTTATGATTTTTTATCATTACTTCCATATCCCTACACATCACTGCATCAAAAGTCCCTCCCACGGGCCATATTGTGCCTGATTTTGCTGTCCTTTTTTCCCATTTCTCAGAGATCTTCATTATCTCATCTTTAAGCACGGTCTCTACTCAAAATCTCTACTGCTGTCTGTGCCATATTCGTTTTCTTAGGTGTATAAACACTATGTTTAATACCAATTGTTTAAGTTTATTCTACTCATTAGCTTCTTTACCTTTGCCGATTGGAATGTGCCCCCCTCCCACCGTTGCCGATTCTTACTTCTGCTGTGCTCTTGGGCATTTTTTTCCCCCCACCCTTCCTGATCTCCAACCTCTCCTCTTCTCCCGGTCTGATACAATAGATGACACAGTAGCTGGTTATTATATGTACTACAAACCTATGAAGGTTTACACATTTAATTCAGACAAAGCAATCACTACAGATTATATTTATTATTATTTTATAATATCAAAGTGCTTTCTAACACTCTTTTCCAGCACTTCTCTGTCTTTCCAATTGATTGGTGACAGAATAAAAAAAGAAAACGGGCCGTACAAGTCTCCGACTTAACCCTACCGTGGCTTGAATATAGAAAGAAAACGATTGATACAACTTTTTATAGTATAACTAGTCACAAACTCGCCTTTAATTACAAAGAAAAGGTTGACCAGGCGTTTTAGACAGTCTTTTGTTTAAAACATGAACGGTTGAATATACAAGGCTCTAAGCAATTACAGAACGTCTTGCATGAAAAGCATAAATTGAGCATTTTTAAACCCTCTTGAAATTTAGACCAACTTAAACGGACACTATATGCGTATCTATAGGGTTCGAAAATATTGTCTACTCTAGCATTCCAATTTTTTAATTTTTTTAATTTTATTCTCCTTCAAATTTTTTGAGAATCTTAACTTAATTTGGAGTGGTTTGTCGTTTGCCAAATCTAATACTCTACCGCTGAATCAATCAGCTTGGCCCAGTCAATTCACTAATGTTTATACTCCACCTTTTACTAAACCAAGTAAGCTTATCTTACATTAGCAGCATCCGTGGGGTTGGTTCATATGCCCCCATAGAACCGATCTCATTATTCAGGACCCTTATTATCCCCAAGGTGGTATATCTGAGACCTAGGCGCAAACTGACATCACTGTCCCTCTCTAACAGAGCCGGTGTCAGCGGGCAACCTACTTCTTTCCGTCCACCTTAACTAGAAGCTTTGTGCTCAAAATACCAGGATCAAGAATTTAAGCCTCTGATCAACCAGAACCTTTTTCCAAAAACCAGGTTCAAGAATCTAAACCTCCAATCTACCAGGACCTTTTTTTCAAAGAACCTGGTGAGGAAATTCAAAACTCTGATCTACCAGAATTTATACTCAAAGAACCAGGATAGGGAACTCAAAACTCAAACTTCAAACCACTAATTTCCTTATGGCCGCGACTCAGGAATTTACCGTAGGCCTACTTTACCAAAATACTGAAACAATTTAGAACCACAAAGCGTTTTAGTTAGTAACCACAGAGCATTTATGGTTAGTGTGTGCACGTGTCACTCCTCCACAGGGCTCCTCTCCCTCTTTCTCTCTTTTCTATAACTATACAATGGTTCGTTAATTTGAAGAGACACTTTACCTGCTGCTTAGCGTTAGGACAGGGCAGGAACAGATCACACAATTTTCCTATGAACGTAGCTTACCTTTTTAAGATGAGTGGCCACTCATCTTAAAAAGTTGTGTGACCCGCCCGGACCCCGTCCTGCAGCTCAGCAAGTGGCTTGTCTTTGTTACTCAATCCTGTTTGTGATGCCAAATATGTGGTGGATAAACTCACATTCAATACTAAATCTTTAAATAAGAGAGTTTGAGGAGACCGGAGGAAGAACGACAAAAGACTTAATTATTACTCGCGAACAAGTAAGAACAAAGCCGAGTTGGTCTGACAGAGAACTGCTGAGATGTATTAAGTCCCTTATGCCCCTGCTTATATCCCCCTCCTGTCCATCCAAGAATGTATACCGTTGTTCCCTAACATGGTTTTTCTCACACAGAATGTTTTCTTTAGTCGTCTTTAGTTAGTGACACACTCTAAATCATGTTGACGTCAATGCTCTGGCTCTTAGACACTCTGGCTCCACATCCACAGAAGAGGAGCAACCTGTGTTCTCGATATTTTCCACCATCATATTTATATAGCATATAGGCCTGATAATAATTATATTTTACCATAAAATGTAGGGGTAAATTTCTACCATATTCGGTGCATACGCACAAACAACAGTCAGAGTTTTCCCCCCCACCACCCTTAGGCGTAGGGAGGCGACCCTCTGGTCCACCGGGGTAAACTCCAACACTGCGGCGCTCAGCCGGGGATTTATGAGTCTCCCCACACCCGCCCGGCACCTCACGCCCCTGGCAACTCCGGAGAAGAATAAAGTCCAACCCCTATCCAGGAGTACGGTACCAGAGCTGAGACTGTGTGTAGAGGTAAGCCCCACCAGATCTTGGTAACACTCCACCTCCGTCACAAGCTCTGGTTCCATTCCCCACAGTGAGGTGACGTTCCACGTCCCCAGAGCCAGCTTCTGCCGCTCGGGTCTGGTCCGTCAGGAGGGGGGGGGGGGGGGGGGGGGGTGAGCCACGTACCTTGTTCGGGCTGTGAATCATTCTTAGTCTGGCCCCTCACCTGAGACCACACTGCCATGGGAGACCCTACCAGGAGCACAAGGCTCCAGACAACACAGCCCTCACGTTCACAGGGACACGCAAACCTCTCCACCACGATAAGGTGACGGTTCCAGGAGAGGTTGTTTGCAAGCAAACAAGAGCCTTGTTAGTTTCCATGGTATTACCAGGCTCTTACCAGATAATTTGTAACTGGTTGTTCCCTTTTCCATGCAGGTAACTGGAACTTGTACCAGCTGCTAACGTGACAGAGCCCGACAAAATCTGGATATTTTAATAAGTTGGGTGCTATAGGTTTTAAACTACATGTCCGAGTTGTTTGAACGACAGAAACATTGCTAGATCGATGCTAAAGCGCTAACCAGAGCTAACAGAGCCTGTCCCCTCCCATCCTGTTAACTGTATTTATGGCTTTTGTTCTTTTTAATATGACCAAACACAATGGCCAGAGGACCAGCATCCTTTTTTTAACCATGCAAACAAAATAATCTTTAATGTTTACATGTAAATCTTTACATGTTCTAGAAATGTTCATTAATTGACAGTCCTAATGTTAATTTTCTTGTCTTCTACTACTTTATTACAGTTTGGAAGGGGAGGTCCTGGTCAGGACTTGGTCAGCCTACAAATCCCAGGTGTGAAGACTGCAGGGAAACAGCAAAGAGAGGACACTAAATAGCCATCTCTCATTCATCAAGTGGACTCATGTTGGTGAATGACCACAAAGATGCTCCCCTAGGCAGATTGCTGCATGACATTCCCTAACCCTAACCCTTTTGGTCACTTGCCATAACACTGTCATGTGTTTTATCAAAACACCATCAGTAACATTTAAATGTAGTTGATGTAGACAGCTCTTTTGTTTGTCTGAATTTTTCAGTGTTCAGTGCCTGTTTGTGAGAAATTCTTTGTTTGAAAATTAAGCCTTCTTTTGTTTCATTTTAATATGCCTTTCATCAACAGTGGTTTGGGGTTTTTATAGTAACTACTAGGGAACAAATTATTAAAAAAATTAACTACTGGTGAACGTGGCAGAACATATGGTACGAGTTTGTGTTGATTGCATGGAAAAGGGAATAGTCTATTACAAATGATATGGTAAGAGCCTACAGTAATAACATGGTAACAAACAAGGCTTCCTTTTACAGCACAGTTTCAGCTTACTGACAGGGTAAATGGTCATGTTTTACTTAGAAATGTTGCAGAACATACATGGTACAAGTTTCAGTTAACTGCATAGAAAAGGGAATAATCTATTACAAAGGTTATGGTAAGAACATGGTTATACCGTGGAAACAAACGGCTTCGTACCCAGTATTTAAAGTCTTCTTAAATACTGGGTACGAAGCCGTTTGTTTCCACGGTATAACCATGTACCATGACACTAGAGGTAAACTGTTACTGCGAAGGTTGTTACCAGGTAAGTATTGCTGTAATTTCATAGTTTCTAAGGTTGAATTGAATTGTAGCTATGAACAATAACTATATAAGAAAAAGTAATTTATTGGAAAGAACTATGTTCATTTCTAGATAGTACATAATTAAACTTGGGCTGCTACCAAGATAAACTTTGGATAACTACACTTGAATTTATGAGTAATAGAAGAAGTGTTTCTAAGAACTGGTTGCCCACTTTCCTAGGAAGTACCAACTTAAAACAGTCACAACTACACGGTGAGTTGTGTTGATGGGTAATAGTGGAGGTTTTATTCTTAGTACTTCACTGTATTTACCTGCTTAATACAGTGGTAATTACCCAATATAATAATATACTATGATTTACCATATATTTACTGGATAAATACCTAGTAATTAGGAGACTGTAAAAGAAGGGTTAAGGACCCCTTAAGGAACCCTTTTTGTGATGACGTTTCTGATTAAAGGTCCCATGGCATGAAAATTTAATTGTTTGAGGTTTTCTAACATTAATATGAGTTCCCCTAGCCTGCCTATGGTCCCCCAGTGGCATTATGGCATTAGGTGTAAAACGAGCACTAGGTATCCTGCACCTTAGAAAAAAATGAGAGATTTGGAATTTGGCCCCATATGTCGTCATAAGGGGCCCGGTTAGCTCCCCTTTCTCTGCTTGGCCCGCCCAGAGGATTTGGCCCGCCAATGAGACAATAAGCTATGACTGTGCGAGCGCCACATGTGTGTGTGAAACACTGTAACGCAAGTGTTGTACACTTTGTTATTTGGATAACTGTTCTGCTGTTGGCGTTAACGCATAACATGTTGTTATGTCTCCCTCTCCCCAGAGCCCCCTGCCCGCTGCCGAGGGGCCGGGGCAGCGGGGCGGAAGACAATCCCGGCGGGAAACAATCCCAGGCAACAATCACGGCCAATAATCCCTTTCTCCTCCATGTCGCGGTTCAGTCGGTACTTCAGATTGATGTGGAAGTGGAAGAACCAGAGAGGTCGGAGAACCTGACACAGTCGTTTGAGATTTATAATATCATCTGGAGGCGCCCACAGCTTTTGGCCTTGATAATATATATATTATATATCATATAGATATCTATATATAATATGATATTATCTAGGCCACGCTACAGATCACAGCCAAAAGCTGTGTGCGCCTCACGAATTGCGATACATCCACTGTAAACACTAGCAAGCTGTTCAGGGCCAAACCCCCACCCTCCACCTTGACCCGCCGCTATAAAACGGCACGTTTGTGGAAAGCTCATTGTGGGACTTGCTTGTAGTGGCTGTAATGCAGCCATCATTAGTTTATATACCATCATCTTTCCTGATGAGGTTTGATTAACAAAAAATTGAGGATTCATTCATAGTGAGCTCAGTATTCCATGGTAATGACCGCATAGACAATATTGCCTGAGTGTCCTGCGTTGCATGAACTCAATATCAGACAGGAAGAATATTACGGATAGATTTACTCATTCACATCATGCCTTCAAGAACATCCAAATAATCCTAATACATCCAACGAGTCCTACAATGGCACAATTTAGACCGGAGAGGTTTTGCACACAAGTTTACACTAACTACTACTACTTGGCCAACTACAAGAACTCATCCCAACACTGCTTACATGTTCAAGACGTTGATTAAATAAATCAAATGCACTGACTAAACAAAACAATAATCTGGTATCTATGGCCGTTGCAGGCGGGTAATAAGCTTGTCCAATCATTTCATTTTGGCCAGAATTTAATTCACTGATCTGATAGCTTACCTGTCTGTCTATCAATGTACCCACCTACCCGTCTACCTACCCACCTACCTGTCTGTCTACCTACCTGCCCACCCACCTACCTTTCTGTCTACCTACCTAGCCTCCTACCTGTCTATCTACCTACCTAGCCACTTGCCTGTCTGTCTATCTACCTACCCTCCTACCTGTCTATCTACCTACCTAGCCTCCTACCTGTCTATCTACCTACCTAGCCACCTACCTGTCTATCTTCCTACCTGTCTGTCTGTCTACCTACCTAGCCACTTGCCTGTCTGTCTGTCTACCTACCCACCTACCTGTCTGTCTACCTACCCTCCTACCTGTCTGCACTCTGTCCATGCACTCCTTTCACTGGGTGTGTGTAAAATGTCTACACAAGCTTATTGTTAAAGGTAGCGAGCTAGTCTTTCTTTTATGTTGGATACTTTCAAAAATCTTGCTTACTTTAGCTGGTCTTTCCAAAGTTGCCTATCCAAGCTTTAAAACACATTATACACCATAAAATGGGCGTACAACTTATCTATACCTCTGTAATATATACCATTATGACAAGCAGTGATCCATGTCATCAGATTCATCCAATAGAATATCAGCACAAATGTGTTCTTTATGCAAACAAGCTGTCATGGGTTGACATCTAACATCTAACGTCCATTTGTTTATTCAATCAATACACGTCACAGCACATTAGTGTACAAATTTCCCCATTTCCTAACTTACTTGTTCCCTAAATAGTGAACAATGTGGTTCACAGTTTAGGGATTAAGGATGAGGGGAATTCAATTGAGTCCAAACACGTCTGGTATATATTATGTGCACCTCAATAACTGTTGTTTACTTTCCAGATTAATGGTGAATTGTGATGTTAAAAATACTAGTAGATGTCAGTAATTAGTATTGAGTTGGAGCAGAATACGGTAAAACTGCATCCATTAAACAGTTATTGACATGCTACAGAGCGTAAATGCTAACAAACCCTGCAGAAGCACGTTGAGGGCTTAAGGATCATTCAGTGCTTGGTCATTTCGACTCCCCTTGTTTTTTGATTGTCACATATTGTTGTGAACCTGGGCCCTGGAGCCACCAGGCCCAGAATTGGAGGCCATTGCCACTCAGGGAGACATCTCCTTGGCCTTCCACTGAGACGTGTGGACAGGCAGACGACTCAACACGTCAGCACCATGAGGCCACACCTGGTGGACACATCCATTTCATGGGGATCCATTGGATTTATTTTAGAAAACGATGATCCTACTTAATAAGTCTACCTAATGAACACACCAGTTTCATGGGGATTCATTGGGTTTGGTTACAAAGGATATTTCTATTATAAAGCCTGATGCATTGAATGATGTGATTCTTCCTTATACCCAGGTGTCACACAGACACAAAATGGGGCAATTGGGCATCAAATGTAATTGTTTTGTTAGCCTTTTGTACGTCTAGAAAATGATGACCTGAAAATATCAGGGATGCAATGTTTTTTTACCTGCTTGCCCACTGTGTACTTGGTATACGCTTTGCCAACATTATAATCTGTTAAATTCTCCTAAATGAAAAAATTCTTATCGGCTTAAAGTTGTATGTTTATGTGTTTAGTTATGCAAATATGAACTGAATAACCCTACAAGAAGGCCTCGTGGGTGGGATCCATGACACTACAGTAAGATGTTTCATTGTTGACCATGCACCTGCATTTGCCTTAACAGATCTTATCTTGAGTCAACCGGTTTGAGAGAACAATGTCTCGCACACATTGATAGAAATAACATCTTGCTAACATGACTCACTGTAACGCAACTCTCTTACCCTATTCTTGACACAAATGTACGTAGGGAAATTACCCAACTGATCGAATTGGATCACGGCCATTTTATTTTTAGAATTCAAGTGGCCAGGATTCAATGTTCATAATTGATTAAGATACAACTTTATGCCTCATCCATGAGGGAAATTAGTCAACAGGCAATTTTAGCCGGATTAGCTGCAGGTGATTATTATAAATGGCACTTACTCAATATGATGTGTGCTTCCTCCTGCAGTGAGGTTGTGACACACTTCTCCCTGCACGCTTCTTGAAAGGGAATCGATATGCGACATAGTGTTGTTTTTGAGTTAATGAAGAGCTTCCTTCTTCAGTTGTGGTTTTGTTGTGTTTTGTTGCTTTTCATTGAGATGCAAAATAAACTGTTTGGTGACATGCCTGATTCCTTCCTGACAACCCAGCAGTAGCATTGACCCTACAACAGACTAGCCTCCTGGTCCCCAAACCTGTCAATGACTGAAAAGTCAGTCGCTTACATTTAAGTCACACTGGCTATATCTTACCTTCATTTTGAATTAAGTAATGTTAGTCCAAAAATGGTAACAGTTCTGTATGGTATTGTATGGTGCTTTGTAAAATTGCAAACAAAACAAACAAAAACTGGTTGGCGTTAACGCATAACATGTTGTTATGTCTCCCTCTCCCCAGAGCCCCCTGCCCGCTGCCGAGGGGCCGGGGCA
>JAOPUD010000009.1:20492649-20506782 GCA_027122715.1 Trisopterus minutus
CACACACACACACACACACACACACACACACACACACACACACACACACACACACACACACACACACACAGGTCTATTTCACTGTTTATACTACAGGTTAAATGAATCAGTTTGTAATAAGGCTGCCAGACAACGCAGATAACCACTCCACTCATTCACAGTGCAAACGCTGCTGAACCACATCGTGAGACCAACAGCCTGAGGCCCAGCCCCGGAGACTCTGACACCGGCTCCTCTGAGTGACCGGCCGTCATTTGATTCAAACACATCACTTTCTGCGGGGGAGGAGGAGGACCTACCACGGGCCCCTGAGGGCCGGAGTCCTGGAAGCGCTTGGACTCCTTGTGGAAGCTGTAGTTGGCCCCCGAGGCCTTGGCCACCTTCTCTATGATGACCTCCGGCTCCACATCCTCTTCCGCCCGCGCGTTGATGGTCACGTGTGCACCCTGCGAACGACACAGCGGCGCCCGCTTTAGAAAGACACCTCATCGCCACACGTCACACGTCACACCGATGAAAATAACGATGTGCAAGGATTGCGTCGCATTATTGTTCCATCATTAGAGCCGTGGTGGTTGGCATCTCCTTCTGGAGCGTTCCAAACATAGGCCGTCACCTTGAGGAAGTTGGACATGGCGCTGACGTGGTTGGCACACAGTCCTTTCCGCGCGTCCTTCACGCCTTCTCCTGTCTGAGAATACAGAACCCGGAGTGAGTCACACTCGACACACGCAGCGCCGCAGCCTGCAGCGCCGCAGCCTGCAGCTCAGCCGGGGGTACGCCGGGTCACCCACCCAGTTGATGAGGACATATTTTGGCAGGCCAGAGTTTGGATCTTCAACTCGGCAGAAAGCGTACATCATCTTCCCGCTGTTGAGTTCCTCCACCAACTCCTCCAGCCCTCCGTCTGAGAAGAACGAAAGACGAAGCAAAAGTTAAACGGGTTGGTTGTGAGACTTGTGGGTAGAACCATGAATGAATCGCGGGGGCCGGGATCGTCTAGTGGTTCAGCTGCTGTGAGACTACCAGCTGACAGGTTCTGGGTTCCAGACCCAATGTTTACCGACTGCCTGTAGGTCTACCTTCTTTACTGTAGTGGGCACAGGGACAATTGTAAACTACTGTGATATACAGTAGCTACTGTGTTCAATCGGTAGATCGGCCAACCCTAGAGGAAGGCCAAAGTGACTCCACTTCCTTCCCTTTGATATTGGCAGATGTAACTGATGGGGCATGAACCTGTTCATGCCCCATCAGTTACATCTATGCAGCCAATGCAACCTGACCTCTACTCACCCCCCTTCTCGGCCAAGCGGATATCATTACTGTTTCCCTCATAGGTGAACAAGGCCCTGAAGAGGAAAACAACAGAATTAGAACATAGTAGCGATGAATGGTTTCAATGTACATAGCAAGACAAGATGGATTACAACCACTTGCAAAAAAAATAAAACCCAATTCTACTCTACAGCATGGAGGAGTTGAGAAGAATGGACTACTTCAGGTTCAAAACAGAACGCACAGACCGAGTTATTCTTTCCTTGTTGTTGATACATTTTATTTCAGAAAATTAAATAAGCACAACTTCCAAGTATAATATTTTAAGTAATTTAATTACTAAATTAGGTTAATGGATATTCTCGCTGTAAACGATTTGGCCGGTTCGTTAAGACCTGGGGTTATTCGTTGACATTGTCTCTGTCAAGATGGTAACCAGCCATGATTTTAAACGAGTAGAAAGCAGCTCCCACATACATCTTTGATTCATCCAACCCAGGAAAGGGTAGGCATGCCCTGACTAGCTTCCTGTCTCCCATAGTGACCACAAACGAGCGAGCCCACCAGACGCTGCGTTACATGCAACTGCACTCGCTCAAAGACTTCGAGAGTGAGGCATCTTCTGAGTGGAGACGATGTCTGCGTTGGCGCAGTGGGATCATCCGGAGCGCAGAGCAACATTTCAATAGATTGCCAGGGCAAGTGTAGGCGGGAGTGATATTCAACTGATTTGAAGACGGCGTAAGCATTCACTTTTGAATCAAAAGGAGGAGCTCAGTTACTGGTTGGACGAACGGACAGCACATACTAGAACGAGAACTAAACACAAATGTCCCTTTCCATCAGCCGGTCCCATTGCAACAGGTGGGTCGAAGCAATGAACCACAAAGACATTAATCTCTCAAGAGTTAAAACGGCTCGCCTCTCCGTCTCTAAGTCTGTGAGCACACACAGTGGCAGTCAAAGACAACACTCGGCTGCTGTGTTCAAATCAGTTCATGAAGCCGCGGCCAAAACAAACCGGCCAAATCCTTTAAACACCCACAGGTTTAAAATCAAGCCCCTCCCAGTAAGTAGATGGCAGACTCTCAGAATCCAAAAATCTAGAGTATTCTCTGCTCGTTTTTTGTTTGCTAAAAGTTGTGCACTGGCTGCGCAAAGTTCGGACTATGCAACTAGCATAGCGTCCATGGCGGTGTATTGAGACACAGTGCAACTTAGTTATTGCAAAACAAGCAGTTTCACGTTATATTATGTCTTTTGTTGGACGTCCTGTAAAGGATGTGTGAATGTCACTAGTACCTGAAACCACCTTCCTTCCTTCCTACAGAAAAAGTATTGCACTTCCTCTAACTGTCATGACTTCACGCCAGATCTAGAAGAACTACGAATAAGGTGTTAGAGTGATATCATGATTTCAATTCCATCACGCAGAGACGTGGATGAGCACTCAGGCTGCCAAAATGTTTCAAAACAAGTTATACTACAAAACTATGTGCAAAACATGCATCTAGGATCTCAGACAAGTCAAGTCACAAATCAAAACATAACTACCTGCCACCTACAGATCACAGTACTCCCTCCAGTTAGTAGTAAGTAATCTTTACGGACAGCTCAAACGAGTTATGTGTTCATTCAGGCACTGCCAATAATGCATAGCCTGCCAAGTTCTGAATGTCTTGAGAAACAAACCCCAAGGCGGTCGTTATCCACGATTAATTAAACCAGGTCGTGTCTAAATACCGACAGTCAGGCTTCAAGTCGACTTGGAGCTCCCCTCCCCGGGGGAGGGTTCATATGATGGTTACTCACTCTGCAGCCCCTGTAATTAAACCCTGCGTTCTTCTGGTTCATGAAGAACCCAGAATCCTAGTGGCACTAACCTGATCCCCCTCCCCCCCATGTGTGTTGTGTCTGTGTTTATGTCCTACCTGTACCTGTCTGCTCAATATGTGTATGTACAGAAAGAGAGGGTGGGGCATTTTCTTTGCCACAATGTATCTATGGCTGATGTTTGTGTGTATTATGTGGATGTATGTCCAGTCTCGCAAAACACCATGATGGAAATAACAGCTCGCACTTTGTAGTGATCCCGACTTCCGTGAATGAATCAGTCAGCAGAGGCCACGTCGCTGCGCTGGAGTCACCCCACCTCACCGATCATTGATACAATGCATCAAATTAAACGCCGATTGATAACCATTCACCTAACCCCATTAAGGGTGTGGAGACACGGCGTCGGGAGCGCACATCAAAACCAAGCCCAGAGTCCAGAGAGGACGAGCAGGTCGAGAAGTTACAGGTTTTGCGCGCTAGCCCGACGACAGCTCGCCTCTCTGATCTAAAACACAGCAGAGCTCATTCGATCACATCGTGCATTAAATCACATCCTCACCAGTTGGTGCTGGACTTCTCATCCACCACTTCTTTGTAGGCGGCCGTCAGGGCTGGGCCGTTCTTGCTGAGGTTGACAGCCATGGTTGGTGTTGCTCGCTCGGGGACAGCTAGCCAGCTAGCTACAGGGAGGAGGAGGAGCAGGAGGACGAGGAGGAGGAGGAGGAGGAGCCGGGGTGATGAGGATACAGGAAGCTGCTGCTGCTGCTGCAGCCTGCATCACCACAGGACGTCCGGACCTCTGCTAAACTAAACTAAACTAAAGGAGGTGCTGGACTTTATTGTGCATTTCGTTTTTTTAAGAATTAATATAGTAAAGCCATTTGACTGGGAACAGTCGGATGCCTTGTAGCCGTGCTGTCATCGACCCACCCCAACCCCCCCACCCCCACACACACATCTCAGAGGTTCTGCTGAGGGGAGTCACACTCTGCTCAGTCTGAATGCATTCATCGTGGTTTGAAGAAGTCATCACAGTGAAGATACTGCTCATATTCAAGATTTTTTAAACATTTTATTTTTTCTTGCTGCAAGGATGTGTGTAAAATTGAGTCAAAGCAATTGTTATGGACTCAGTTAAAACAAAACAAGCTTTATTTATGAATGGTTATTTAAATCTTATATGTAAAGAGAGAGAGACGGATGTCGCCATTGACAGGTCAAGCACAAATTCCATATATAAGAAGCGTCAATGGTGTTAGGAAGCTGGTCCTGAATTTTAAACAGTCAAAATTATTTATTTTTAATTAGTGTTGTCTTGGCAATTAACAAGATAACAAATGATCAAGCCTTTTTAGGGAAAGCAGCCATACTAGTAAACTTAAAGTGACGTTATCGTGTATAAAATGGGGATAAGGCTAATGTCTCAATCAGAAAGGTTAGGCTGATTAACTGTAATGAAATCCCTGATATCCGGCACATGGCTGTGAGAGGGGTGAGGCCAAAGCACAGGCTGTCTAGCGGAACACATTGAACAAACACACTCTGTTGGCATCACCAGGCTGGCTATCGCAATTCAACAAGGCTGCACTCACGAGAAAGAAGAAGAAAAAAAACCCATAATAAATAAATAAATAAATAAAAACATACAAAATGTGTACTACTGTAATACTTCCAACACTCAAATCATTTTAGTATAATGGGTCTGGCAGCATATTGGCCTCCACTGCATTTGGAGCTTCTCTTTAGTCTATAACCTATGTTTTGGGGACATTCAGTTCAGCCTTGAGCCTCCAATCTAACAATTACAAAAACTCTAATTCGTACCAAAAACATGACCTACACTCTATGTTTTTTCATCCTGCTTTTCAATGCACATTTATCTTGTTAAATCCTTAGGAACAAAACATAGTACCAATGGTAATCTGGGTTTAAAATAAAACTGTACTTTCCCTTTATATTGACATAATCTAATGACATTCTAGACAATTTTACAACTAGTAACCCCCTGATGACACCCAATCAAACTATTTAACCAAGTCACGTTATTGCAAACAAAAACACAATTTTTGTAAACCATGGCTATATATAAGCAGAGTAGATCTGTGCCCCTCAGAAATCCCCCAGTGAAGTCCCCCAACCGTAGATACAAACAGGAGCCGGTCATATTTAAAGTCTCTTCTTTGAAAAGAAAGGGCAATCTACAAATCCAATTATTGTTAGTTCTTCCAATATTCTAAAGGTCTTCTGCTTCGTTTCCATCTTTAAAATAAATCGCAGTAATGAAAGACTGTCGTCACTTAGAACACAGTAGCATGAACACATCTACAACGGCCTGCTTGATCAAAAAACATTCACATTCACATCCAAGAGTTCAAAAATAACAATGAAAATAATAAAGCAAACGGTTGTGGTGACCCGACAGGGGTTTGGTGAGGGACAGAGATGCTCCCTGAGGAGAGGGCACAGGCAGCACACCGATATGAACCAAAGGACTGCTCACCCATCACCACATGAACCAAACGCCGTTCCCTACTGAAGCATGACACGTGCTACTTAAACAAATACAACACCAAGTGATTTCAGGTTAGCACTTGCTTGGTTGTACATTTTCTTCTTCATGTTATGTTGTTAGATGGGAACCGTTGACTTCCACTCACCACGGGCCACCGCAGTGCTCCTTTAAAGGCTGATGATTTGGCTGGATACCTGAGCAAGTGTATGGAGCAATTGGCACAGTCCCAACAGTACTGCGTCAAAAATAATAGTATTGTTAATTCATTCGCAATGATTTACTACTTCAGGAGTGTACGACGTCGATGGATACTGAACGCCACGGGGAACGTGGACACGGTCCGGGAGAATGGAAGGAGGGTTTTGCGTTGCCTTTACCTAATAAGCACCGATGCTGTGACACGGGGCACCTAGCTTTAGTAGCAGCTGTCCATTCTAATTCCAATACTGTTGCACCCACTTATGCAGTCCGGGATGAATCTAAACCGTCTCACGTTTGTTCACATTTGCCCTAAGGTAGAGATAGTGTTCATAGAGCAGTTGCTTTCAAAGCTAAAAGCTACAAATCAACTGCCATTATTAAACATGCACAATTTTGTGTTCAACGTTAACATTCCGACTGCAATTGCACATCTACAATAATAAAATAAAACAGTAAAGGCCACTGAATACATGTAAATACAATAACAAGACATCAAGTGAGACAAAACAGTACCTCTGAAGTAAGGGCAAACGATGATCTTCTGAAATCGACCAAAGCAGTTTTGCCAAAGAATAACAAAAAACCGAAAACTTCTAGCAAGAGTGACCACAGCATTGCCCTTGATGAGCGTGATGCCTTAACAACAAATATAATAATTCACGATAGCAGTAGTAAAAGTCTGCACATGTCGCTGTGTGGAGGAGAATTCCAGTATTCCGTGGTGGGACTGCCCTCAGGGGTCCATTGAGTCCTGGTGGGCCGGTCCACACTAGTCACAAAGAATGGCACAAAGAGCCAGGCAGCAGCAGATGGAAGCCAGGTGCCAGTGTACCTGTGTATCGCTTCCTTTTTCCACCGGTGGTGTGTTGCCCAAGATATGTCTTGCTTAATTTGCTTGCCTTGTGTTAAAATATCAAATATGTTTTCCTAAACTTTTTTTTTTTGTTGTATTTGATTTAAGTGGCATTTTCACATTGCATATTTCTGTGTCCATTCTCTTGCTAGTCTGTTGTACCTGTGAACAAAAACAAAACAAAACACAAAAAAAAACAACCTGTGATCAGTTTCTTCCCTCTAGTGGTGAACTTCAGTCTGTAGTCAATGAGCTCATTGCAGTGATCAGAAGTGAGGGGTCGTGGGACACTTACTTTTCCCGGTCAGATTTGTAGGTGTGGGCGATCTCGGGGACTAGGGGGTCGTCAGGGTTCGGGTCACAGAGCAGGGAGCAAATAGACAACAGAACTACGAAAGACACAGGGAGTCATGAGATGTAACCTCAGTAACAGCGTAGTCATTTCAACATCAACCAGGGGGACGGTTTATTCTACTGAATACATTTCGGAGCATTAAAACATACAAACATAACCGACGCACTGCCACGTACCTTTTGACACGGTGAGGGCAGGTGACCATTGCGAACGCAGTATGTCCAGACAAATACTGCCGTTGCTGTTAATATTCGGATGGTATATTTTTGTTGTGAACGCAACCTGCGACAAAACCGGGCAGATAGAAGACAATTAAACAACCTCAACGATTGATCACCTCCCCCATCATTTAAACAACGTTGTATGACGACACTGGACAGACGCCAGGCGTTACTCACTTTGGGTGGTTTGAAGGGGTAGTCTGTAGGGAAGTGAATGGTGAGGAAGAATACTCCCCCCTGATACGGGCTGTCGTTCTGTGTACAGGAGACGGCAGAAGTCAGGGTTAATGGAATGATTTTGGTACACGTCTAATGATAGAATATAGAAAATACACAAAAATAATCACTTACCGGACCCATTATAGTGGCTTGCCAATGGAACACTGAAAAGACAGGAATAAATATCCGTTAACACAAATGACTTGATGATTTGACTCAGCAATTTATTTTTATTTTTAAGTAGCAACTGTTTTCAGAAGCGTGTGTGGAGTAGTCCCTTTTTACCGTATAAAATGTTGGAAGAAGTTCCAACCAGGCTAAAGTTTATCACACTTACTGCTGAAAAAGGATGCATGCATTTTGTGGCTCTTTTCTAAATATAGAGGATTCCTCCTTGAGCTGTTTGAGGTGTCTGGGTACGAGCTAGTCTTGGTGTTGATTATTGAAATATAACCAATGTAAAGTGAGAAACCAGACACCACAACACATGTCAGAACATTAAACCTTTCTGAAGTTGTCATCATAGCGAATATTTGGATATTCCCAGTTTGATGAGTGATAAAAACACAAATGAAAGCACAAATTGTTCATAAGCCACCCTTAAATAAATGTCATCTTCAAAATAAAGGCACTTAGTCACAATAGAAACCCCCAGTAGTGTAAAAGGTTGAGGACTAACAGTCATCTCCTAGCGGGCCAGCAGAGCACTGAGCTGGAGGATCCCTCTGGAGGTCTGTGAGCTCCTGAGGACAGAAAGAGTGAAGTCAGGTTAGTCAGGTTGAGCCATCAAGCAAGGACAGTCACTACAGCTCAAAGGAGGAGAGGAAAAGAGAAGCATCACCCCATCATAGGTAACACAATGTCACCTTGTGCCAATCACAAAAACATGTTATCAAATTAAAGGTCATGTTAATATTGAGGGGAAATCTAGAGATACTAAAAACACGTTTAACTTCACGAATTGCACCAATGATCGTGACACTATTGGTTGTTCCTGTGTGATTTGTTGGTCAATAAAAAAAAAAATGATTGGAAGGAAGTACCACAATTCATGTATTATCATAACGTCCATAACAAACTGTACCACTGTTGAGCAGCCCTGAACACGAAGCTGCCTATTCTGTTTTATAAATACCCCCCCTGGCCTGCTCCAGTGCCCCATTTGCACTCCCATATATGGCGACAATGACATTGGAGTTCAATCTGGCAACTTACAACACAGCTGACAAGACACTCAACCCACGTCCACCATCATCCACCACGACCCATTCTCTTTATCCCAAACCTCACCGAGGATATGAGTTAAAGGGATCAGTGTGAGCGACCATGAACACCCACCATCGAGCACCAACACTAAAATAACCCTCCAGCCATTCCCAGTGCACGGTCCCCCACCGCACTGGGATCGATCACCGCGTTGTCAGTGGATCCCAGTGCGGTGAGAGGAGATGATAATAAAGCGTTCCCAGTACACCCAGTAGATGCACTGGGAGCACTGCGAGCAATGCGCAAACGGAGCGACCCCGTCCGCGGTGGTGAGCTGCTCCTTTTGTCTGTGAATGATCCTCATCATCCCTGCACCCAAAGGTGGCCCAAGTGCACGGATGTCAGGCCGGGGGGAGGGGGACACCACCACCACCACCACCCCCCCCATCCCGGGCGGGACGCCCTCCCCCGCGGGGACCCGGGGGGGGGCACCGCCGCCGGCCGGCCGGCTGCAAGGAACCGGGGGGGAGCGAGAGGAGGAAAAACACTCACCTTCTGAATTCTCTTCAACGCCATTGCCCGGATGGCTAATGCTAATGCTAATGCTATGTAGCTTGACAGCTAACCGCTAGCACACTGCACACATACGATTTAACTTTTTGGTTTTTTCCTGCGTGCTGCTTTCCCGAGAGACACCCGTTTGAACCGGCAGGACGCGTTCAGCACATGTTAGGCTCTCGGATTGTGTGTTTTAAAGGGCGATGTCTCGGGTGAAAGCGCTGTCGATCCGGACGTCTTGTGGAGCAGCCTGGATGCTTCAGCCCCGTCTCTCTCGCTTCTATCCGCTCCGCTCGTTGCGGCCCGCTGACGGACGAGATGTGTGAAGTGTCGCGAGAGTTGGCGGAGGGTCGCCGCCATAGTTGTAGTTCTAATCAGATGTGGATTGTCACCGTGACTAGCGTGTCACCATGACCGGTGTGTCGCTTTATGCGTGTATATTCGTATAAATATTATGCAAATGTTCTACCACTCCTTAGTACACAAGTTGTTTTTTTGTGTGTAGGCTATATGTACATTATTTTTGGATGATAATTCATCAGATTCAGTCAAATTTCCCTTTGACACGACTGTAATAATAATAATAATAAAAGTTATGACAAATATATATCATAGCTTTATCAGTCAAGCCAATTTCTTGTTTCAGTTTCAAAAGTTGCTAACCAATTTTTTGGATCAAATTAAAATAATTAAAAATATATATAGGCCTAGATGTGAAATTTATCTACAAAATAGGTCAGCAACATAGTATTATTCTCTGTTCATAAAGTTTCATTTGGAACTTCACGAGACGGTTGAAATATGGTGTTAGAAAATATATATTTTTTAACCCAGCGCGTGGGCTATTGTACACCGATCTTTGCCTAATATTAGAATCGATATTGACAAATAAAACCAAATGAAGGCACATAATTCCGAATGATATCAAATAAATCTTCGTTCAAACTTAAACGTAATCACTCTAAATATATGTATACACTTTAATAATTCCCATAAGAGATTGCGTTATCTGTCCACAAGGTGTCACTGTGTGAAAAGAACGGGAGGACACACAGGTACTAAGACCGACATACAAATAAGGGTATCCGAGCTGCATTTCTAATGTATAATAGTTACAACCGAAACATCAGAACGGATTTTCTTTCATGCTCCCATCTGAAATTAGATCAGCTACATATATGATTTCCACATGTGCAAGACATTGTTTTGTTTACATGCGCACAATATTGAAACAGGGAAACAGAACTCTGACACATGCACAGTCTTTTGTGGGACTGTAGATAACAAAGAAGAAATACTATTGAAATGCCCATTCAACACCAGATCATTGTAAGGGCATATTCATCTGAGTCAGCTGCATGCTCCAATTTCTCCAGCGCCTTGTCTTGTAGGGCCTCATGAGCTTTCCTTTATATGTCTTAAACAAGGCTGAAAAAAGAGCTCTCATTATTTTAGTGAGTATCTATGAATGGGCTGCAGTGTTCATTCTTCTTAAATGGCTGATTCAATGTCAGGTTGAGGATCCTATCGTCAGTGTGACACTGAGAGGGACCATTTTCCTTTGGAAAGCTGAAGATTCCTTGAGATAATATCTTATTGTCTGCTCATCTCCCTGCTCTCAATGACCCGCCTGTCCTCGGGGCCTGCCTGTAATCAGATTCAGCCAGCAGCAGAGGTAGATCTGGCCCTCCCACCCGAGGCCCTGTGCTTAGAGTTTGTCTACATGGAGAGGGACCGTTTATCACCATCAAGTCTTTCAGACATTAAGGCAAACCCACACTTTGTTGGCCCAGAGCCTCGGTCCACAAAGGCTCCAACAGTCAACAGACAATAGTTCTCCACTGGAAATTCCATCCACGCTGGTTTTGCATGCTACTGTGTACTGTCGCCATTCATCGTGTGCCGTGTTTACTTTCGGATATTGGGGTGAATCAAATGAACAAATCAGAGAAATTCTTTGGTGTTTTTTTCCCCCGCCGGGTAACGTTTTAGCCCGACCTGAAAGTGGGAATTCCCAACTGTAGCCTTAAGTTAAGGTTCTGGTTACAGGAATGATGCCCCCTAGACCAAAACTCAAGTCCACTCTGAGGTGGAAGCACATCCAAGACAGAGTGATATGGGTGTGGTATGGCTCGGTTAAAATATAGCCCGACAGGGTAACGCGAGCCTGTGGACTTAACACAATCTAGTTGTGTTCCATCTTTCTCCTCACATGAGTTATCGCTGTTGGTTCCATTGTGCAACAAAAAAGAATTTGTTTTATTAGAGCAATTACCGAAGCTGCATTTTAACTTTAATATGTTTAGCATCTGTGGCACCTTTCCCATGGTTGCCATGACGAAGCACATATGCTCACAATCATTTTCACAATTATCCCAAATAGGTCCAGTTAATGTCTGAATTATCCAATAAAAGCACAACCAATAAAAGCTGAGTACAAACTGGCCTCTCAGAATGGCTGAAGGTGCTCTCTATACCTCAGGTCATTTCAGACCCTTTGTGGGGAATCTCTTATCGAACAAAGAAGCATTGTTCTCCCACACTGGGACGTGTTTGTTCACTTCCTGTATCGACGTTCTTCATTTGATTATGGACTCAGACAATATGTGCAGCTAACAAGTTGGCATTAAAGTCAGCAACTCTGCACAATGCCTATACCTAACGCTCAGAAAAAGGGTGCTATTATGTCTGGAGCCATGGCCGTGTCGTGGCTCATACCCACTTGTGATTTGATTTTGTGTGCGAACGTTTAGGTGAAAGCTGAAAGCCGGTTGACCCTCAGAATCACGGGGAACTGCTCCTCAAACATGCTGTGTCCATGGCATTTGTTGAGTTTCACAGATTTTAGAGATGGAGAATGGGATCCTCACACCTTCAGCGTGCTCCACAGCAAGTTCACGACTGTATTAGCCTGCGTTGCTTTCAAGGTTAGCAGGGCTTGTTCCAGTTCCTAGAGCTTTTGACGACGTGATAGTGTAAACATTCATAGCCCCCAGCCTGCACTAATGAGGCAGCATTATGTGGCCGTATAAGCTGCATTTGTTAGCTGCTGCAATGGCACTCTCATTTAGAGGCTAGGGCTTTAAAAAATGTAACACTACTCTAGTAAAGTATTTAAGCTTTATTTTAAGAGTAGAATACCAGTATCCCAAACCTAACTGCCTTTTACCTCAAATAAATCCTACGCCTGTTTCCATCGTCCTCACTCAGATGCACGGTGAGTCAGTTATTTCCATTCCTTTCATTGTTCAATCAAATGTTTATCCAGAGTGGAGATAAGGCGTTGCTCATGTATACCCAAAGGGTCTTGTCCGATATTCTCTGTAATCTGCTTTTTGATAAACAGATGAGATGAAATCATGCCCACCGTTTTTTGTGTTGGTCCAGAATTGATGATGTCTGACGCAGTCAAATGAGACGCATCGAGAGGGTGCACGACAAATAAACACAAATAAAACCACCAGTTCTCTGCGGAGTCAGTGCTTCAAGAACATTCCCCAAAGCCCCCCAACGTTCATCTTTTTTTACCACAGGTCTGGCACTTGATTGACAACTATGGAAACTATTTTACTGTGGTGCTCTCGCCATGAGTAGCCTCCAGAGGTTTGGTTAACAGCTATTCTAGAGTGTTGACTAATACGTTTATGGCTCTGCATGTGTAATTATTGCCAAATGTGTTCCAGCTGTTCAAATTCTGATGACATATTCAGGTTTCCCTAGTTTGCTCTAAACTTCCTCAGGAGACAAAGGAGGGATTTCCTCCGCCACAGACGGGCAGTGGCAGTACCAGTGACTGGGCTCTGGTTCTGTTATCAGCACAGCCGTCTTCATGTAAACTAATGATCTGCGTTGTGGGCATACAAAGAAATGTGTCAGTAAACACGAGTTTGATGAGACAATGTTAAGATCTTCTGTTTGTCTGAGCTGTTTGCTGAATGATGTATCCAACATACCGCAGTTAGAAAACAACGTCAATCTATGAGGAAGACTGGAGAAAGCTGGAGAAGAAAGTGTCTGATTCCAGATAAAGACATAATACACACACGTACACATAGATATTATTATAAATGTAGTCAAATGTTTTCTTTGCGTTTCCAATGCTCCTTACTGATGAAATAGATTGTAAGATAGAGTAAGATGTGAAAGAGTTGATGCTGTCAACGCCGGAGCCTTTTCAAGCACAGGATGACACGTTGCTTACATTGTGCTTTATATTAAATGAATGAATGAATGGACCACCAATCCAAACCCAGCATTTCTTCACAAGCAGCCCCCTCTATTGAATTTACCCTTGAAACCCTTTGCACCCGGGCGACGGCTGTGCTCTATGGAACAGACCGAAAAAGAAGCACCACACATTTTTACTTTCTCCACACGTCAAGTACATTGGGTTTAAGCTGCACACAAGAACAATCCTTAATAGCAGCAAATAGCAAACGGCCACAATGAGCAGGGAAGAGGAGTCGAGAAGCCCTCGCAGAGAGAGCCCCTTGTTGTCTTTGTAAACTTGTGCCACACTGAAGCGTGCGCACACACATACAAAAACCCACAGATTCACACACAACCCTCTCCCATCCCCCCTCCAAACACACACACACACACACACACACACGCACACACACACACACACAAGCCACCATTACCACCATAAGCAGTACCAGCATGATAACAGCTTTCCTTCCTCTAACTGTATACCAGGAACACAAAAGATTGGAGAGAATAGAGTTGAGATTACAGTGTATGTCAATGGAAAACAAAAACCTTTGTTTTTTAAAGGTGCGAGTTTAGTTGTGCATAGGTGTGTGAGTGTGTGTGCTTGTGTGTGTGTGTGTGTGTGTGTGTGTGTGTGTGTGTGTGTGTGTGCGCGCGTGTGTGTGTGTGTGTGTGTGTGTGT
>JAOPUD010000009.1:21017384-21030219 GCA_027122715.1 Trisopterus minutus
GGAGGGGGGGGGGGGGGGGGGGGGGGGGGGAACTGATGAGTTCTCACCTCTTCTGGGCGGCTCAGGGCGTGGCCTTCTGGTCCAGTGATGCCCAGATCCAGGATACGACGCTGCTCCTAAAAAAGCCCGGACAACGAGTAGAAGAAACACAAACAACCACATGACTAAGACCCAAGGCCCGAGCCGTGGGAGCGCTTCCAACGATGATTTGACGGGAGCTTTCAGTTACCTCAGCAATAATGTCGCCGTTTTCCGCGTGCACCTGGGCAATGGCCCCCAGGTCTCTGATCACACTGAACACCTCATACATCTGCCGGAGGGTAACAAACACTTTGTCATGGCGGAGGCCGCACATCCAAACCTCTCGCAAACGCTTCTCAGTAGAGGCTAAGCAGTTAGCCGACACACACACGCACGCACACACACACACACACACACGTGTAAAGAACAACAGCGACCAGTGAGCAAAGATTAGGTTAGCCAAGCATACCTCAGAGTCAGAGAGTTGGAAAACATCCTTATAGGCCAAATAGACCAGGAAAGAGTTGACACCTGAAGGTAGAGAGTTCAGGAGAGGAAGAGAAAGAGCCAAGGGAGCGATTAAGAGCCAGAAAAGGGGAAGACATCCAGAACCAAGCGGAGAGCAAAAATGTTAGAGAGCATCCACATCACAAAGGCTTTCGCTGCACGTATGAAGCTGTGCTTTGGAAATAGGAAAAAGAAATGTATCTCGATTACAAGAAAAGGTTTTTTTTTTCCCCAGGCATTCAACAGGAAAGAAGTGTTATCGTGCATCGGTTTCAATCGCTTCACGCTTTGTTAGCCACATGACCAGACGGCCTCAAATCTTAGCATTTCCTTTGACAGATCAGATCATGAAAGTCAGAAAGAATAAGAAAAAGAAAAAAAACAGGGCAGGAGGATCTGAGGTGTTTTCAGCGCGTCGATAAGACGCATCCTCCACCACCTGCTGGTGGACGCCCCGCTCAGTGGGCTGCCTACCGTGGTCCTTCACCAGGCTCTCCATCTCCTCCTGGATGCCCTTGTGCCACTCGGTGACGTCCACGTGCAGGGAGTAGTCGCAGCAGGACTTGCTGTCGGCCCATTCCCTCCACTGGTTGAAGGCGGCGATGAGGCCCACACCGCGCTCCGGCACCACGTGGTCCACTACGCACACACACACACACACACACACACACACACACACACACACACACACACACACACACACACACACACACACACATCAAACTGTTACACACTCGGGGCCATGGCAAGTAACAACACTTTGTCTTGTTCTTGTTTTTATGTTTGCACTTAAGCTTGTCCTGTGTAGTGCTGCTGCTGTGTGTGCCTTCAATTGCCCTTTGGGGACAAATAAAAGCTTTTCTGAATTTGAATTGAATTTTAAGTTGATGCCCTCTTTTGAGGGTTAGCTCTGTGTTCATTATCAAAGCAGTGGTGATGGTGGAGGTGGAGGTGGTGGTGGTGGTGGTGGTGGTAGAGGCTGGGGGATACGTACCGATCATGGTGGTGCCCCCAGCCAGGGCAGCACGGGTGCCCTGGTAGAAGTCATCAGCAGAGACCATGCCTCGGTCCGGCATTTGGAAGCGTGTGTGCACGTCGATGCCCCCAGGCATGACCATCTTCCCGTGGGCCTCGATGATCTTCACTCCCCCGGGAACAATCAGGTTTTCTCCGAGCTGCCTGGGAGAGAAAACGGTTCCAGATGATTCAAAGTGGAATGAATTGAAATTGATCATTGGTGAGTATTTAGTTGTTGTTTTTTTTTAACAAAAAAACGTTTTGCATAAACTACACTACCGGTAATTGCTGCACAAATTGGATCTTTTGATCATGTAGGACACATTTACATGGAGCTTTGATGCAGCCCAAACATCTTTATATTTTTTTTCCTATGGTGTTTATAAAATAGTTTTTCTACATGATTAAAGACCATGCCGTTTTCTGGAGTTTCACAGCTTCTCATGCAAAACTAATGTGGACATAATGTACCAGTTCAACCATTCGGCCATCCATTCAAATAGCATATATATCGAGTATTAACATTAGAGTATCCATGGGCCAAAGATATAATGAATTAGGATATGAATATTGCATATGCATATCATAATAACTTTATCTCATTCAAAGCAATGTTTAAACGGGGTTCTGACAGGCGATTAAACTCACTTGATGACTCCATCCTCCATATAAATATCTGCCATGAAAGACTGGTCATCGTTGACAATCTTGGCTCCTTTCACGAGAAGACGATCGCTCTAGAAGATAGAAACAGCGTTCAGTGTCATCCACAAACATTCACCTCCAACCAGTGCCTCATATCAAATGTCTTGTTGGTTAGCAAGCTCGTCTGGTCCCTGTGGAGGAATATGGACCGATGGCAGCAAGACATGATGAGCCATTGGCCCAGAGCAGGCAGAGTCACCACAAGGAACAGGCTATTTTTAAACGGACAGAGGAGACGCGATTGATGCAGTAAAATACATCCTTACAACATTTAGCCTTGTGCGTATTGTAAACACGATGAGCTTTTTTTATTTTTGCTTGCTTCATATAAAGTCATGTAACTGATCCCATGCAACCAAGTTCCGAAATGAAGTGTTGTTAAATATATAACCCTGAATTTTTTAGCACCTGCCACATCTCTCCAGCATTGCCTGGGGGCAGGGGGTTATTCTTTAACCCCTGGGGGGTCGCCACCCTGGGGGGTCACCACCCTGAGGTAACGGCCCAAGGTGCAACACGGTGGCCAATTCTCTCCTCTAATGGTCACAAGAAGACACCGGCCAAAACGTGGTTGCCAGGGGAAACCAGGCCAGCGTGCATTCCCAGAATAACCGAAAATACTTCAGGAGCAGCACAAACGACTTTAATCCCAATGATGGCAGGGAGAACTCTGGGTACGGCGCCATCCACAAAGTCTCTGGAGAGAGGGTTGATGAAACAAAACGAAGCCTGATTGGAACAAAAGGCCGCTGGGAGGGAGATGCCGACGGTGGCCCTAATGGAGGGGAGAGAGGGACTACATTAGGCCGGGTGACCAGGTTGTATTGACTGATCCATCAGACCATTAGTGGTTTAAGTGGGTCATAGGAACCAATTCGGTGCCTAACCTCAGTGACCCAGGAAACATTTGTTTTGGGCTGATGGGTTTTGTTCCTTTGCAAATGGCAGATGCACTGGAATGAAAATACCACTTAATGCAATGCATTTGGAATCATTCAAATCCTGAATTCTGTCGTGGATCAATGACTGTACATTCACTTCTTCAACAAGGATTTTTTTTAGAAAAAATTGACTAGCCATACAAAAGTCTGACAAAGCATTGCTCCGCAAAACAGTGTGCGGGTTTGTTGTTGAGGGATGATTATTTAGGTAGCAAACTCTATATTCTGCATAGAGACTGACAAGACAAGACCTAGGAGTTAGGGTTTCTCCAGACGGGACTGTGCTCCATGTCCCCCAAGCCAAGCAGTCTACCCCGTCCCTGAGGGCACCCGGAGGCCGCGGCCCAGGTAGAACCGTCTCCATGTTGTTTCTGGGTCCTGTGGGTTACAGCTGATGGTACTACAGTACATGCACTTGTGTGTGAGATCCAACAGATGCCTTCAATGCAAAATATACCAGCCAGTCTGGCACTGGGGATCGTAGCATTCCCGTTTTATTTCAATGGTTAGGTTAAGTTGGAGTTATGCTTTAAATATTCATAGTATTACAGCCCATGCTATTAAAGCTGCATGATCACAGCGAACTGCAACCAGCTCTGGGATGGATATTTTCCAGTGACCTAGTTCGCAGAAGGGCTTTAACTTCAATTGGCAGGGCTGCTAGTTTCAATATAGTCGGATGGTCCGTTGACGTAGATGAAAAACAATGGGTGCAAAAATAATGATAATATACGTCCGATTCGCTCGGGGAAGAAGGCGTAAGCAGCCCTTTTGAAGCCCAGGCATTATATGGAAATGCATCCGCCCTACACCATTCACACCACCGTGGATGGTGCACGGTTGCAAGCATTGAAACGTTAAGAACGAGCAGAGGGGGGCTGTTCGGTCGTCATCTTGCAGCTACACCCAACGCTGCAGGTGCCAGCTTACCGCCGTCACCCCACGGCGAAGAAGACACAGGCAGCAGGGGAAATGAATGGTGCAAACGTTGCAACCTAACTACATCACCAATGATCACTCCAGGCCCAGGGGCCGGGCGGCCACCCCGCCTCACCCAGCTCATTATATAAGGTGTCACTGCTGTCAGACGGACGGCCGAGCGGCGGCGGCGGCGGGGGGCTGTGGCTAGCGGCTAGCGGCGGGGTCGACGCGCGGAGAGAAGGGCTTAGCAGCGGCGGCTAGCGGGCTAATCCGTCGGGTGGCCATGTAAATGTTCATGTGGCCCAACCCCCAGCGTGTTTACCAAGGAAAAAAATGACAATAAAACCAATGGTTTACCGTGATTCTCGGGATGTTTTTCTTGCCCTGGTACCCCGACATCTTGACAACCCCCTCGGATGCTGGCTGTATTTTCCCCACACTTGGTAACACGGACTAGCGCGTCCGGGAGGCGGTAGCTGCCGATGGGGTGGATGCTCCGGGTGCTCACCAGACGACGCCCCGGGGGAGTACTTCTGGTCACGGTGGCTTTCACAGATGTAGAGATGCTATTGCTCGAATGCGACGCCAACGTAAGCGGGTCTAAGGCTTTGGAAAAACGCTATTTCGGGGGGGATTTATGGGGACGGGTCCCTGAAGACTGTGCAGCAGGCAGCAGATAGCGAGGGCTACGAAGGCGAAACCGCGCATGCGCAGTGCCCCGCCCTTCGATAGAGGCCTTCTTTGATCTTCTCATTTGACAATGACATTCTTTTTTTTTTCTCCCCACTTGTCTAATCCACCTGTCAGTGGATCTTGTCTTGAAGTCTAGAATCCATGCGATTGAAGATTCTCAGTAGTGCAAATACAAATTTCATCAGACATTTTGGTGACACTTGCGGGTCACCAAAATGTCTGATGTAATTGTCATGTGTGGCTATTACTAATTAACTCTCCATTAAAACTGGACCGGTGAGGAATATGACTTTTATTTTTTGTTTAGTAATTTTGTTATGACCACAATATATGTACAATTGTAACACAACTCTCATCGCCTGCCATCTATTTCTGTCACTGCTGGAGTAATAGATGACCTTTGGGAGGGCCCTGCCCTCTGTAAGATAATGTACTCAGATTCTATGTAAAATAAGGCGACTAACATGACATGCTTAAAGAAAAGGTCAAATGTTGAACAGAAACGTGCTAGTGTCTAATATAAAGAGACATGCAAATTATTACTTTGTGATTAGTCCTTCTCTTCGGTAACTGCAATTATAAATGAATACATTTGCATGGCAACTATTTACAAAAGCTGTGACTAAAGAAAAAAAGCGCATTGTTTTGCAACCCCTTTCTCTCCTTTATAACAAAAAAACAAGACATTTCATTTGTCTAATATCAAAGGAATGTTAATTCTGTCAAATTACAACTCTTTTTTGTTAGCACAGAAAAATAGTCTCAATAATAAATTTTCCATCAGAAACACCCATTTAAGCCCAGTTTATCAAGTAGCAAACATCTGTTAAACTATACACAGAAGAGAAAAAGTTAATTATAACTCACACTGCAACAATTTATAAGCTAAACTATTAATATGAGTGAAGTCACAAGGTGTGTTAAATTGAAAAGATCACAGCTTTAATTACTTTCACATCTACTTAAATACTTTAACATGTAAGACAATTTCATTATAGATCACCAATGTGCAGAGGTGATATACATATTTGGCACCCCAACATATTATATTGTGGGTTAATGCAATAGATACATTCTGCAAAAGGTTCAATGGCCTGTCAAATGGGCTGTCAAACTTATTCTCACAACTTATTTATTCATTAATATCACACATTTACATAGTTCCGAAACAGCATGTTAGATGCAACTGAACTCGTGCAAAACGTTGACTCAGGAATACATAATTACAAATATTTTTGTCAAAATCATTGACAAAATCTGGAGAAATTCCTTGCCCCTTAATGACCTCCTTCTTCAAAAAATCACTATTTTAGTTTTTTAGCTCAGCGCAAGAAAACAATAATCTTGATTCGGTTTCGGAGGAATTTCACCTCCTTATAGCATTCTGCCCTATATAAAAGGTGAGACAGTGGAACTACATAATGTGATTCATCCTACTAAACCTAGAAGCAGTCACAACTCAATGTGTGTAGGCAGAGAACTGTAGGAGCACACTAAAGGTTGACCAAGACATAATACAAAGAACATCAGGAGAGGATGTTTAAACGTAGACTCGTGGACTGTGGGATTTCTTCAACATCCAGGCACTGCTTCCCCTTTTACTCAGTAAGAGCTTGACGGCGATGTGGCGATTCTCTTCCCGATATAGACCCTGAGAGAAACAAACAGAGAAATAGATTTGATTCAAAGACATTGGAAGCAGAAAAACTACATAAATTGATTGCTATTGCATCTTTGCCACATTGACTGACCCAAGGCCGATAGCGATGATGTGTGAGAGGAGCAGGGAAGGGATGAAGACTTTGAGAAATTCGGCGGAGAAGACGCCCCCTTTCTTCATAACGCCGCTCTTCCTCATGCTGAGGGAGCCTGAACGCCGAGGGTGCTTGAAGTGAAACTCCCTGAGGATCGACAACCGCTCGGTTATATCTGTTCTAGAACAACGCAGTGAAATAAACCACAAAACAAACCTAACCTAACTCAAATTAAACACCTATTTGAAACTGTCCTTTGCAGCTTATTGGTGTTTATAATTAATCAACAGACCAATGGAAGGGCTCTTACTTTGGAGGAATATTTTCAGGTCTACTCGACCAGTCGTTCACCCAGTCGTCACCAGTGTTCATCAGGATATCTTCTTCCCTATCCTTCTCTGCGTCCGCCTCCTCCTCCTCCTCCTCAGACTGAAAAGTACAAAACACGACGATGGCTTCATTCAAACCACCGTCACACAAAACCAACACCGAGCACAAAACGTAAAAAAGTTTTCCGGGGACTACGACTGAGAGGCAGTAGCAGCAGCACGGGTGTCTCTCGTTCACCTGGCTCCCTCTTGTGCTGGACATGTCCACATCGAAAGTGATCTGTCCCTCGTCCTGGTCTTGGTCTTGGTGCGGGCTGGGTGGTCTGTGAGGACTGAGGCAACACTTTAAAATGAAGTCAAACTCAACCTCCCCCCCCCCCCATGTACAAAGCCAGTCACCACCGTACCTGTTACAGGAGGAGCTGCTCTGGCTGGACTCATGCTGTGCATCCAGTAATATCTTCTCCATGTCTCCGTTGTGGATGGAGGAGGAGGAGGGCACATGCTCCAGTCCTCCCTCCAGGCTCTCCTCCAGCTCTTCTGGAAGCACCCCCATGGTGGACTCCCCAGCGTTCCCATTCAGTGGCTCAGGGTTAGGGGCCGCTGAAGGTGGGGGCTGTGTAGCTGAGTTCCCATTGATTTCCAGTTCTACCCAAGAACCTGTGGAAAGCAAGAAAGTACCGTAGAGCGGTTGCGCAAGTACACTGGTATTGGATTTTGGTCCAAAATGTTCCATGACAGAGCCGTTGTTATTATTGGTCTGTCATTGAACCAATGCAGAGATATCCCATGGTGAGGCACACTTAAACTTACCACAGATCAGAAGGTTTTAACCGTTAAGAGAAAAAAAAAGGTAAGGTTGGTCAGCTGTATTGACTGATGCTGTTTATAAAGTATAGAACTATTGACATGAACAATTGGTATTTATGAAGGTTTACTGGTTGACAAAAGTCAAAATCTTGAACAAGCATAATAGCATATATGCACCCCGCACATTATCTTCTCAAGACTTCATAAACAAACATTTGTGCTACTGCCCTATACACACAGCCTGCGTCCTTCAGCAGGAAACTGGGTTATGTAATCTCTGGACGCCACCAGGCTTGGCAGCGCCGATGGACTTTTCAGTGAGTCAGTTAAAAACCCAAAACCCACCCAAAAGATACGACCGAGTGGTCACACAGCCATGGACACACACAACTCCCTGTTTGTTTTTATTGCATAACCCATAGGCCATGCATGTCCGCTCCAGCAGGGACCCGTGACGTGCCCCAAAATAAAGAAACAACATAAAGTCCTGGAAGGAAGACTTCAGTAGACGTCAATCAACTGGACTTATTCTTCAGGGGAACGTTACTGCATCTGCACCGTAAAATATGGCGCATCTCATGTGATGCATGCACATAAATGACCCATTAAATGGCAATAGAAACATTTCTTAAACTCAATTTCTTGCATGGTTTTGGAGACAAATATAATTCACTTAACTAACAGAACATTTTATATCAAACGCAGTACAGCATAAACATATAACGCCATTTCAAACGAAATTGCGCTCATCTATTGTCCCAAAGTTGTTTTTATTTTCGGCTAGAGCCCGCCCACTACAGCTGCCCGTCTCTGGTTGGCTGAGACCGCGGACATCAAGCCCGCCATTGGTGGGTTCGACGTAGCGCTGGGCCACGTCACAGCGCACCCCGCCCAGAAGAAGAAGAAATTCCATTCCCGATCGAACTTTTTCCTTTATATCTCCCTTAAATGTTGTCGTCGCGAGTACCGTCCGTTCATGAAACATACGGGAGTGACGGTTCGCACCCTCGGGTGTCAAAGGGCGGTCGCGGGCACCTACCTTGGAGCGCCGGTTCTCCGTTATTGTTTTGTTGAGCAGCAGCGGTAGACATGTTGACTACCAATGTTTAGCCTCCCTCCACAGTGCACTAGCCTCCACTCTGCGCATGCGCAGAACAACCCCTGGACTTTGGCTGCTGTTCAATTTACATTTATATAAAGTATGGTCTGCATTTAGATGGCCACATTTGTGTAATGGTAAGGTGATCCGATGTTCACGGAAGTGCAATCAATCCATTTATTTATTTATTAGAATGGCTCTTACGGTTATCATACCAGTATTATCATACATATCAGTCTGCAGCATCCTGGCTGATGGGAGGACCAGTTTGGTGCGTGATGAATGTATAATGTAAGTGCTGGATCGGACTGAATGAACCATTGTACAAGGAATACAATTATCCATAGAGAAATGCATTTCAAAATGTAATCCACTTTAGTTACAGGCTAAAGAAGTCAAATGTTAACGGATGATAATTTTGGTGTTAGAAGAAAAGATATTCAGAATTCATATCTGGGAATCTTTCTTTCCCTCTAACTTTATTTCGTTTAACAGACAGAGCTATACATCTGAACATTTTGTTGAGATCTTGTTTTTAAACACATCACCAAATACCTTTAATTCTTTATTAGCGAGCCCCTTGAGAGCCAAACATACAAATCAATTAAATCCTCACAAATAAAAGTGCATTTCGTTGTTGACTCATACATTATACACTTATATTATGCTGCCATGGAAAAACACCAGAAATCCAATCAGGATTTTTTTCTTGTTGAATCTTGCTTAAAATGGAGGTTGTGTGGTCCTCTATTGGTATATATAAGTTGCCTCGGTCCAGTGCTCACAAACCCCATTTAAAATCAATTTCAAGAATGCATCCCCAAACTGAAAATAAGGCAGTTTATCTAAACCCCTAAAAAAAATTCACATATTAAAGAGACAAGGTTTCGACCGGTCAGCAGCAACGATTTCCCCTGAGTAGTCTCCTGTCTGCCAGAGAGTTCAAGAGATAACCATTTGATTATCTAGTAGTCATTGCTCTGAGAAAGGCAATAGGGTTCCTCTGCATTACACTTGGTCAAGATCTTCCATCAAAACCTTGCATAAAAATGGCCAAATAATAAAGACCAAATACTGAATGTGACGGTGGGGGGAACCTAATTTCTAGCAACTATTGATTAGATACAGAGCTAACCGTTCCATCGAGAGGTTGGACAATTTCCTTGCATGTTAACTGCATGCTAGTCAGTTTAATTAGTAAATTTGGAAAAAGCTTGCCAATCTGAAAACGAGTGTAATTTGGTGGAGACATGTTTCTTTTTATTTTAGCAATACTGCGTTCGTGAAAACTATGTGACTGCCAATCTATAGAGAACCCAAAAAGAAAATCACATTTCAGTTGTAAGAGTTGTAACCCAATTCACAAAACGCTGTTAACAAATTTAAACAATTTCAGTGACGGATTTTCAGTGACCATTTTACCCAGTGACCGTTGAAAAATAAAGAGTTGCCAGGCTATACGATTCCCAAGCAGTGTGTGAAAAATGGAATGAGATGAAATGGATGAGTCGGTACTCGAGCTGTATGTGGAAGTCTCCAGAAGACAGTTTGAAGACCGAGGACATGAATGACTTGAGCACATCTCCTGGGCCAGAAGACTGACCTTGGTAGAGCACCATTATATGGATTACATAAGTTGCGTATGGCTAATTGTTGGCAATTCTTATGGGTGGAAATAAGGACTGAAAGCACATTGATTAGAATAGCCTAATAAATGGTACACTATTATCACCCATAAGGAAAAGATAACTCATGATTTACCAACATGACTTGAGAACAGCTGGAGGCATAGTGTGACTGAATCATCCATTCAGTTGCGAGGATGTGGCAAATACTATCGAATTAGGCCCACTGGTTTTTGAGAGCAATCTGGTTGGATATATGGTAGATAAGAGTGACATTCCTGTTTAGGCCAACAAAAGCCTATATTTTATTATTATTATTCCTTTTTCAGCAAGCATTTTTCTCCAATCCAGAAACAAAATGGCACACGAATCAAACTTTAAGTTAAGATCCAAATTAATTTTAACTCAAAGGCATCCCAAATAGTTTCCACAAAATCTGAATTACAGTAAGCCAAATTCCAAAAAAAATAATTTAGTGCGTATGACCACGGCTGTACGGACACAGTATGTTAATTTAGTTTGTGCATCCAATATAACAAACAGACTCCCTTTATTTCATTACACATTGTTTAGGTGTCAACCAATTGCCTGCAGGATGAACAAAGCACTCCAATGACACAAGTGATCATCTCGTAAAGCAACCGTCCTTCCACATACAAATATTTCCAGAACATACTGCCTTAAAACTACAGTGATTAGACCGTAAGCCTATTACCTTAATTTGTATACAAAAATAAACCGGCTATGGTGACTTTTCTCTGGTACAGTACAAAATCATAAACTCGCACAAAGAAAAAAAAAAAAAAACATCAATAAAGTAAACCACTTATTCGGCAACACCATGACAGGCGGCTATGTAGAGATGTTGGCAACCTAACCCGCCACGCAAACACAGAAATAAGCCACTTTAAGACCTTCTACAGTGACCGTGTACAACAGACTTAGTCCTGAGAGTGTCATGGCTGTCCTCCAAAGTGTGAGGGTAAACGTCACACAGGGGGTCCCCCTGGCGGTGCCTGCAGGACCCCAGCAGCTCGTGTACCACAGGGACCGTGCACGTCACATTTAACCTCAAACCTTTAAAAAAAGGACAGCCACCATCCGGATTGCTAGTCATCCTCCTCCCAGGTCTCGCAACCCGTCCTGCATTGTGGTGCCGGTGTTGAATGGTAGTGCGCTGTACAGATTGGGGGGTAGTGGGGCACCCTAACGTGGCAACTGGATTTAATGAATCAGGGACAATATGGAGTGTTAACTGATTATATTTTCCAGTGTTCTAGGCCCGAAACAAATAGAAGAGTGAGACGAAAATATCAAAAAACACATGACGAAAGAAAAGAAAAACAAAAAAAAAAGCGCTAACGTTGCAAAATAAAATCTAAACTTGGTATCTACGACATACAAAAAATGTCATGATGGCACCAAATAAAAAGTAATATTGACCTAGCCAAATAACTGTACACAATCGTCATCATTCCCCTTTTGGTTGGGATGTAGTGGAAATGAACTGCGGTGGTGGGCAAGGGCCGTGGTGTGCTCCTAACAGGGGGTTCCCCCTCAGGCTGGACCCCCAGGTCTGGACCCCGGACCCAGAGCTCTGCACATGCAGATATTGGTTGCACTTTGGAAATGCACCTGTGCTGGCCCCAATGGAGGGTATTGCACGGCAGCAAGAAAGAGATTGCACCAGGATTCACAGGGTGCACCGGGCTTATACATATGCAAATCCCAAAAGAATCAGCTGGGGGGGGGGGCAGATCACAGGGACTGGACCAGGGGATGCAGCCTGAGAGAGCCATCGAAAAACGGATCACATTGTCTAGGTGAGTATATGAGTGCTGGGGCTGGGTGTGGTTGGGGGTAGGGCTAAGCAGAAACTGGGATCTGGAGGGGTTGATAGAACACTAGTTCAGTTTGTCCTGGAATATGTACAGATTATTGGTGGTGGCCACGGCGATGATGTTGTCCAGGGGGTGCCAGGCCGTGTGGAGGATCTTCTTGTTAAAGTCCAAACTATCTACACTGATCTCATCCTTTTTGCGCTTCCCACCTGTGCACACCTTTCGCGGCTTCAGCACGGAGCGCGGCTTGCTGTTCTCCCGGGACGCCTCCAGGGTTACGTCCTGCCGGTAGCCCCGGTCGAACATCCGGAAGAAGTTGTTGTAGGAGCCCGTCATGACAACGCTGAGGGAGGGGGCGAGAGAGGGAGAGAGAGAGAGGGAGAGAGAGAGAGGGGGAGAGTGAGGGAGGGAGAGAGAGGGGGAGAGGGAGGGAGAGAATGAACTATGAGCCAGCGACGCAAGGACGACGCAACTTAAAAGGCCTCTATTCTATTCTACCGAGGACCTGTTTGTAAATCCATCCACTTGTGACATCACAAATACCCCCCCCCCCCACCCCCCCCCTCCCCTTC
>JAOPUD010000009.1:21079437-21092074 GCA_027122715.1 Trisopterus minutus
CTCTCTCTCTCTCTCTCTCTCTCTCTCTCTCTCTCTCTCTCTCTCTCTCTCTCTCTCTCTCTCTCTCTATATATATGAAATGAAGGACTCTAATCCCCTCCCATGTCTCTGTCAAATGTCAATCAAATCTCAGACTAGCCGACACAATTTAAATGGGCTGGTGTCTGTATTCCCGGAGAAAAATCCCTGATCCGTGAGCCTCCCGACCGGGTCTCCTGGGTCGTTAGCCTCCGCCGTTCTCATCACGGCCCTTAATAACTCGCAGTGTCCGGACAACCTTGGTATCAGTCATGTGACGGCGGCTAATTAGCCCGATAGCCGTAGCGGTCCAGCCGGGCCGGGCTTTGACCCGGGGAAGATTGCAATAGTAATCATTCAGGGTGTGACCCCTGGGGGACATCCAAATAACATATTAAAAGTACAACGTTATATACTTAGCGGATCAAGGTAAAGTCAGGGGTGGACATTTTAGGTGATTTCTCATCGGCACACAAAGCACAGTGCATTGTCCACGCTTCTGAACATGCCCGTTCATGTTACATTATATTATTGTACTATAATCACATTCGTATTGTGAATGACTACACATCGGTTTTTCTAGGGTGTGCTCACACACACAACCGTCAGATAGGAACTCTTCTGGATGTACACGTGGACTTTGGGGGTAAGTAAGTCATTGAAATAATCATTCAATTTTCTGCACATACAAATCGGAGTGGCTGAAGATGCTCTCTAGTTCCTCCTTGAACGGCGAGATGCGTATCGGCACCCAGACCGAGACCTTAACGGGGTGGTGTGGAGAATGGCCTGTCGTCAAGCGGAACAGCCTTGGCAGAAATGGAACACAGTATGCATAAGTATATTTTAATTAGTGTATAATCCCAAGAATCGTCGTGATTTCTTAACCATAGAATGAGCCTTATATATATGTACATATATTCATCGCTCTCATCTCATCCTCTTCCCGGCCCACCATGTTGCCCACCATAATCTCTATCTCATTTGTACGCTATGGCCTATAATTGTACAGACTGAATAACTAAATAGATTGTGTGAATCCATCAGGAGCCTTGGCTACGCTGTGCAGTGGCAGACGAGGACATTGCTTTGGTAGAACGCCATGATTCTCAAAGCACTGAGGATCAAACTATTGTGATTCAAAGGGCGAGGGGGCGCAACCTTTAGGAACTGAGAAACGTGATGTTGGGTGTCTACGATCAGAGGGCTTACGTTGAGTATGTTTTTATATTATTGAAATCATAAAGTTGTGTTCGCGTTGATAAATTCATGAAGATGCGGGGGCGAGTGGGGGATTTCGCCTATGAAAGCCATATGTGTTTTCATAGATAGTACACACATATGTCCATAAGGGACAATGTACACCCAGTTCCAGACTGCTCAGGATACACCAGAGCGGTCTGGAACAACTTGTGAGTTGAGAATGTGGGGGTAGGAGTACCCCGGACATGAGTAAGGCTTGAGAATATCCCTGGAAAAAGTGTTTCATCGAAAAGATTGACTACTCAACGTAGGAAAAGACCAAATAAGTTGGGTAGGTGAAGGTAGACCCGCCGGTACAAATATTTATTCCGCCCAGACGACGCGTCACTCGTTCAAACTTTAAAATGTAATTAAAAAAATATTAAACAAACTTAAAGTAAATATTACCATTGCAATTACGCCCTGGTTTGGCGCTTGCTTGAGTTGGAATAACTGGACTTAGAGGTGACATGACATTCCTCCAGGCATGGTGTGATTAGCCACTACAAGCCGTTTTGGAAATCTGCCCCTTATGACATCATAGTTAGAAGTGTTGCTGGATAGATCAGTCTACCAGCCAGTACCCGGTGGGACCGGAGCAAACGTTGCTCCTCCATCCGTCACACACGTCTCAGTGGACACGCCCACCACCTGTGATGTCAAAAGGGGCTGATTTTCAAAAACGGCTTGTAACGACCAATCACACCACACCTGGTGGCACGTCGTGGCACCTTTAAGGGTCTGAAAAACACAAGCAATAGTCGAGGGGGTTGAACAGAACCAAAAGGCACAACCTGCTCCCACGGTGGGTGGGGGGGGCTGGGGGGGGGGTGCTCGCCGTGTGTTAAGGTGAAACGTGTTGACGCGCTGTGTGGGGCGTTGTTGAGTCAGTGGGTCGAAGCTCAAGCTCCCAGTGAAACAGAAGCACAGAGGACTAATGAGTTGTTAAAACCAACATCCCAGACCGCTCACGGCATGGCCCTGGCATAATGGTTGTATTTTCCTCCATGTCGGCCCTAATTGTTAGCAGTTATTCTCGGTCACAATACGATTTTTGGTCACGAGCCGTGTATAAATAGTTTGGGAGTCAAGTGACAAAGCATCCTCCAGCCTCCAAATTGTAATGGCTGCGGGCCAGAAGTCCAACTCCAGGGGAGAGAGATCATTAGTAAGAAACATGTTACAGAGTAGAGAGGACTGTGAAAGGTTTGAGGCAGGAAAGTCCTGGTGCAACGCTCTCAAACGCTCCAGCACACTTGGCTTGGAGGGAAAACGGCCAGTGCATTTGTGTTTGTGCTGTGAGTGTGGGTGTATGTTTTTGCTATTCATGTCCTTGTACGGTGCGTGCGCACGCGGGTGTGCGTGTGAGTGTGTGTGTGTGTGTGTGTGTGTGTCATCGATGTTAATGTTTCCTATAGTGTATGTGTGGGTGTGTGTGTGTGTGTGTCATTGATGTTAATGTTTCCTAGTGTGTGTGTGTGTGTGTGTGTGGTGTGTGGTGTGTGGTGTGTGGTGTGTGCGTGCGCACGTGAGTGAGTGAATGTGTGATGCATGCATTGTCGAACCGGATTTATATTAAATCCCATTATAGAGAAAATTCCCATAAATGTAAGTCCCTAAAATCGGGTAAGTCTTGCATATGTGACACAGCGTGCGGCTGGTGGCGTTGCATGAGGCATATCCCCCAGAGTGAATAACCATGCATGTTCCCTGCATAATACGAGCAGACACTCTCTCGGCAGCACTGAGAATACGGGTTAGCGTAGGGCCCTCAAACGTCAGCCCTGCTGTAAAGCAAACCTCAACTTGACATGAAGAGGCTGCACTTCTGCCTGGTACAGCCGCTACTAATGTTACCAAAACATGATTCAAACCTTAATATTTCCTAAAAAGCGTGTCCGCCATTGTCGCGGGATTTACTTCATATGATATATTATGTTTAATTATTACTGCAACAGAATGGAACGGTGAATCAACAGCATCATTGTGAAAATCCACGTGCAGCGTTGAATCAATAGGGCGAACAGCTGCCAACATCTCTCCATGCCAGCAGGGCCGGTAGGTGTAACCGTCTCAGCGAGATGAGAGCAGGCTGTGGTGGGTTTTAACCGGCAGACACCGAGCCAAGCCAAGCAAAGTTGGAGTGTCTACAATGGCTCCACCTCTGGGAATACTGTTCGGGTAGCCTAGATGTAGTCTTCAATCCTAACACACGACACACACGGCCTATGAGAATTCTTATGAATTAATTGTTTTAATTCAACGCGTGACGCATGAACCCAGACCAAGAGAGGGGGGGGGGAAACAAAGCGAAGCAATAACGCAAATTCACTCCGTTCTGAGGAACAGGTTTGCTGTGTGCCGCCGTCGTCGTGTGTGCGGCCGAGGTTTCCCGTTTAACGACACAGGGCTTACAAACAAACACAAACACAAGACAACTCAAACCCAGCGCGGCGAGCCAGAGAGGGGATAGAAGTGTTCGTGGGAAAGCAACGTTTGCGAGCACGAACAGACGAACCACAAGGCAGAGACCCCCGCCCCCACCCCCCATCCCCGCCCTGAAGGATCAGCCTTCTGCGTTCGCACTCGGCCGCGGACGCGGACGCCGAGCGCTGAGCGCCGGGCGCCGGCGGCAGCGCGGGGGATTTTCCGGTGTCAAACACGCGTGGACGTGGGGAGATCAATAGCGAGCCTCTGATCCTTGATGAAGTGCCCTTTTCCCAGCTGCTAGAACAATCTCTCCCCCCCTGATTTATCTCTGATGCTCCGTACTCAACAGAACACGCAATATCCAGGTTTTTTTTTTTCCTCTTCTCCCTCCAATTTTCTCCCAAACACACTCGAATGTTGGCCACTTCAATCCCTCTTAGGAAGGGGTGGGGGTGAGATATCACACACACACACACACACACCCACACACACACACACAGACACACACACACACACACACACACACACACACACACACACACACACACACACGTGCACACACACAACAAAGCACACAGGAAATCCCACTGGATCTCCACCAGACCCACCGTCTCATCATCATCATTGTCTCACAACAAGCAAACAAATACACACAAATACCAATTACAGAAAATACACTTCAAATGTTCCATATTTGGACGTCTGATTCATTGTAAAATGCAAAAACAAAACATTAAATGTTACCTTATTAATATTTCTTCATTTCATTTTATTATCACAATATTACTTCTCAATCCAATCCAATTGATATGCATTTGATTGGACCACGCTCTCTCTCTCCCGCCCCCCCCCCAGACTCTGCTAACGGCCTCAGTGCCAGCGCCACCGGCCTGCTGTGCTCTAAGATGAGCCCCCAGCGGGAGGAGGGCTATGGATCCCTGGCCGGGCTCATCCCGGCCCTGGAGCTCATGGCTCTGTACGTGGCCGCTGCCATGCACGACTACGACCACCCGGGCAGGACCAACGCTTTCCTCGTGGCCACCAGCGCACCACAGGTACCGGCTCCAGCTTCTGCATCCTGTACCAGGAACGGTACCTGGAGATAGAGGGATGGAACCGGTGTGGAGCCCGGAAATTAGGGAACTGATTAGTGTGGCTCGTCTGGTGGCCTGCGTGCATAGTCAACCCCTGTGTGCTTTGTCCTGTAGTACACACGTGTGACAGAATTGCACCTGCTTTTCCGATATTGCTGCTTTTCCCATAGTACACATGTGTGACAGAATTTAAGCAGCTTTTCCCACATTTCTCACGTGTGACAAATATCATATATTAGATTTTCCCATATTAACATGTTACAGAATTGAAAATTCCACCACAAAAATGAAACAGCCATGAGCGAATGTCCAACCAGCTGTGTCAATGTCGACCCCTGTAGGCTGTTCTGTATAACGACCGCTCCGTGCTGGAGAACCACCACGCGGCGTCCGCCTGGAACCTCTTCATGTCGCGGCCAGAGTTCAACTTCCTCACCAACCTGGAGCACGGGGAGTTCAAGCGCTTCCGCTTCCTGGTGATCGAGGCCATCCTGGCCACCGACCTCAAGAAACACTTTGACTTCCTGGCTGAGTTCAACTCCAAGGTAAACACGGGAACGACGCATTTACAGAACAAGACAACACTCGCACTTGGTTTGATCCGCAGTGCCTTGACCTGCAGGTCAAGGTGGGAGCCCTGCAAAAGGACTCATGTTAGCCTAATGTTTTTGACGAACAGCGGCTCGCCCTCTTTAATGACATCTCTGCTCGTTGCCAGGTGGGCGACGAGGGCGTGTCCTGTATCGATTGGACCAATGAAAATGACCGTCTCTTGGTGTGCCAGATGTGCATCAAGCTGGCGGACATCAATGGTCCGCTAAAGTGTAAAGAGCTGCACCTGCAGTGGACCGATGGCATCGTCAACGAGTTCTACGAACAAGTACGGGGCCTTTCTTATTCAATACACTTAGCCCCTGAAGCTATTCAGTCCCTTGCCCAATAAAAACATTCAAACGTTGAGCGATCTGATTGGTCTAAAAAATGTATAATTTTCAAGCCATCAGATTGGTTGAAAAAAATTTTAATTATTTCGAGGGATCTGATTGGTTGAAAAAAATAATATTTTTCAAGTGATCTGATTTGTCTAAATAAATATATTTTATTTCAAGCTTTCATGGGGATAGCATATGTATAGATACCACAACATTAGACAATTTGAAAGGCCTCATAACAATTTGAAAGGCCCATCAATTCTGTGGTTCAGCCAAAACGTACATGCACTACGATACGATTCAGGGACATGAAATTTGATGAGATATGATTCGATCTGATATACAGTAAATATTTGTTTAATGTTAACACTATTATACACTACAATATTAGTTTTCTATTAATTAAGGGTTAGGGTTATAAAAGGGCAATTGCCTACTTTCAAATGGATATACAGTATGTATAGGGACAATGGAATCTTACGTTTTTGATCGCTTCTTGATCAGTGTCCTAGACAATTTACAAATAGCGAGGCTTTTGTCAATATTCCCCTCCTTGTAAATAAATCCGAAGGACTTCCACACGTCTGATTTCAGAATCACTGGTGCACTGAAAATCATTTAAACGTTTTCAGACATGTTGTGTTTTTCGCACGCTCACTACTCCGGAGGGTTGTGCCCTGCTCGCGAGACGTGGATACACACGCGCAAACATACACAAACACACACATGGATCTGCTCACGTCCTTAAATTAAATTTTTCAGATTTTTGTATGGAAATGGAATGAAATGATATCAGGCTAAAGCTCCACTCAACCGATTCACAACGCTTACATCTGTGCATCGACCGATTTTTGGTCTTTTGGGGGTTTTTTTTAATCGATTCAGGGACCCACGTATCGATGTAGTTGCATCTGTGTTAATCCAAGCGGTTACCGATATGTATCGGTGAATCGTTACACCCCTAGTAGTCATCTTAGGCCTAGTAGAAGCAGCATCAATAGTAGTAGTAGTAAGATTCAGTGTAGTGTTCCTGATTATTATTAATCAATGTATTATAAATAATTCTTTAGCTAAAGGGGGGCGTAAGGACACAGAGTCCTGCAGCGAGCAGGGATTCAACATGGTGAAAGTGAGTCAGCCTTCAGCCATATGAAGGATTCATTCTGTGTTCACCGTGACTCACGGTTACATATAAACATCAGAATATCACATTACTGTCAACATCTCTCCCATTCTCTTCTTATCCATATTCTTTGCAGATTAGTTTTTTTCATATCCAAATTAGGTGAATGTCATTCCAGTGATAATTCACTGGAGATCTCAAAAAGTAGCGATCGAATCTCGAGGGAAATATATGCATGTCTGCATGTTCAATGACTCTTGTTCAGAAATGGGAACAGGCTAATCACCAACCACGTCTCTCTATTCTATAAGGAATGTATTAATGCCTGTCAACAGATTATACTATTGAGTAGCAGTGCTTCTGATTGGTCAGGCTAGAATTGTGAGGTGGAATAAGAGAAAATGTGATTAGGCAGACAAACATCACGTGATGGCATCCATAGCAACAGCATGATTTGAAGGTGAACGCTTGCTGTGAAGATAAATAGGGGAGATTATTGTCACTGTCAATAGATTTGTATTCTCCTGCTAATAACATTTGAAAGAAAGTAGAAATATTATTAAAAAATAATGATAATGAAAAAATAAGTGCATTCTGTATACGTAGTCTTCTCGACTTTAACATCCACCCCTGGCATAAATGCTCAAAATACACAAACTACTACTCAAATCTTTACCTAAGGTGCGAATGCTAAAGGTGCACAAACAGCAGGCATATCTGCAATCAAAAACTAGCACCGTGGTTGCTGTCAGTGACACCAGTACCTTGCCTCTTTCTCTTTCAACCACCCTCAAACACTGTTTAAATGTCATTATACCCTGGCATACTATGAGTGTCCTTTTTGAGAGAGAGAGAGAGAGGGAGAGAGAGCATGGGAAAAAGGCAGACAGGGATTGAGGGAGGGAGGTGAAGTGAGAGAGGGAGGGAGGGAGCGAGAGGGATGAAGGGAGGGGGAGAAAGAAGAGAGAGAGATGGGAAGGGACTATGCACCAAGGAGCGAGCGAGGCAGGAGAGACGAGCGCAGGGAGTGTTTCCTCGTCACACGAGAGCCTGACCTAGATGTGTCATCAGGCTGGCAGCTCGCATTCATAATCACAAAGATTGCACCACGATCAAAGAGAGACAATTAAAGGGTCCCCCATCAAAACAGAGTAAACACACACACACACACGCATACTTTTTTGGTATAAGAGCGAGGAACGAGACCAGAGCAGGGATGAAAGGTTATCAAACAATACCCGTCTCTCTTTCTCTTCACCCACCCTTGTCTTTCTCTATCTCTTTTATCTCTCTCTCTCTCTCTATCCTCTCCTTTTTCGCATAACACACGCACACACATACACACACACTCACACATGCACACACACACACACACACACACACACACACACACACACACACATAAGTGTGTATGTTGTGACGCCCATTCAGGTTTTCGTTGGTCGCCATGGCAACAGGAGCTCTTGCCCCAGTCCTTTGAATCTGAACATGCAAACACGTTTATATGGATGCTCTGGTCATGTATGGCCAAGGTGGGGGCCATTGTAACAGAAAACAAGGAGAAGCCTCAGCAGCATACGGACATGGCCGCGTCGCTGTAAGGACTACGGTATAGAACGCCTTAATGGGATCCATAAGTTCCAATTATAACGGTGGCACGGTGTGACATCTGTATTCTGTCTGATGGTGTTCTATTTTCATGCTATGAAAAAAAGGCAAACGAAAACTGGGAGCAAGCAGGCCAATGTTATGCTTCTTTTACGGTGGATAGAGGTTGTACAGCGGTGACAGAACAGGGCAGATGTAATGAAGTGATTGCTTTTTTCTTCCATGGTGATACAGTAGCTGTGTTTCCTTTATGTATATCTGGATTATCCTCAGCTGGCTTCGTTCAGGGCAACTTGCAGCCGATAAGCCACATAACCTCAGTGTGGCCCCTAATCCAGCTCCACTAGAACAGGCTCTCGCACGTTCACGTCCATTAGCTCGGTTCACATCTTTCAATGGCCCTTTTCTTTGGCCGCTGCCTGGTTTTAAATCTCCACTCACCGCGTGTTAAGCCACATCTGTGTATAAAACTGCTGTTAATGCGAAAACAGTTTTTTTTGTTCTTAGTCCATAAGCTAGCAAAAACAAAGTAACTCGAAATGGCCCAATGCGCATATAGTCACAGTCTAACAACACCAGTTATTTAACAAGTCACGTGAATTGGCTTTGCATCTTTTTTTGTCTGTGTTTGTAAAAATACATGAACAAAAGAATGAAAGTCCTTGTCTTTATCTGTCTTCTTGTGTATACAAAGACCAATCATCTAACCCCTCTCCTCTAATAACACCCACCGTCAGCTGATCCTGAGATATCTACACATAAATACACTATCCCTGCCATGGCCTTTGTGTTTTCTAGTCTTATAAAGCAGCCAGTTATAAAATGAGCGACAGTCAGAACTGGATGTTATTCTGTTTGTGGTCCTCTTGACCCACTTTCAAGGAACCATTTTCTAGAGGCAACGAATGAGCAGTAGCCAGCTTACACATCCACACACTGCCCGAGTACAAGGGAAGCTGCAGTCTCTCAGAAGTCTTATTGGTTTATATAGCTCTTACATTGTAGTAGGCATCTGCATTAAACTGGGCATTTAGGGTATGACCTCGCATCCATTCATCTTTCATCTTTGGTATCGTTCTCAAGAAAATGAAGTAAATCAGAAGACACTCGCTTCTTAAATATACAAATGAAGAAGAGGGTTTCTTTGAAACGTATCAAAATGATTGCTCAACGTGCACAGCGTGACTCAACCAACTCACAGGGTATATTTCCCAGGAGTGAACAACCCTGATAAGTCCCCCACTGACGACATTGCATAATTCTCATATTCCAGGAATGTTCTCAGTCCCAAAACACTCCACACACACAGAGGCTGAGCAGCACAGTGACCGTATCCGAGACGCAACATTGATCACATTGAAAAGTATCACGGGTGGGTCCAAAGCATTCCACCCAAGTGACTTGAAGTGAATTATTTGAGATACCTCTCAGGCAGCAGGTACGGGTTAGGGGCATCATGGGTAATGAATGATGCCTCCAGCTCTTCTCCAAACCCAGACCCTATGGGCTCGAGTCCAACCCTCTAACACCACAACTATCTCACTCCCCCCCACATCCAAAAAAACGTCCACCCAGTCCACATTGAAGGGAGAAGAGTACATTCTAGTAACCACAAAGGGGTTTTTATATATATCTATAGATAGTGCTGTGCTATGCTAACGCTATGATACTAACACTTATCGGTGTCTGCAGGGCGACCAGGAGGCCAGCCTGGGGCTCCCCATCAGCCCCTTCATGGACCGCTCGGCGCCCCAGCTGGCCGAGCTGCAGGAGTACCCAGGGAGCACTCTGCGGCGCGGGGGACAAACCGCACGTCAGCTGGGTGGTGAAACCTCCGCGGCGGTACTCAGGACGCGGTGAGGACCGCCGGGGGCTCACTAGAGGGCAGAGCCAGACCTGTCCCACTCACTCTATGAAGGTTGAGGAGAGTTACCATGAGACAAAGCTGTACTGATGATTGAGGTGAGAAGTGGAAAGAGGAGTCTTACACAAAGCTCACTAAGGGTAAAGAAGAGTTTAACATGAAGGTCACTAAGGGTAAAGAAGAGTTTAACATGAAGGTCACTAAGGGTAAAGAAGAGTTCTGACTGACGCTCCCTAAGGGTAAAGGGTAGTTCCGTACCTAAGGACACCTGGACGGACTCGGTCTTGCCCATGACGGTGACGGGCTCGCTGGGCGTGAGGCCGTTCAGGGCGAACACGCTGATCTGGTACTCGGTGTCGGGGGCCAGGTCCCGGACCAGCAGGGAGGTCTGGGCGTGGCCCACGTACAGCTCCTGGCGCTTGACTCCGGACGCCATGGGGACCACCTGGACCTTGTACCCGGACACGTCCCCGAAGGACGGGTCCCACGTCAGGCGCATGGACTTGGAGGCGAACTCCAGCACCTGAAGGTTGTTGGCCGGTTCCACCACTAGGAAAGAACCACGAGTCAGACGCTGCGCTGCCAAGGACGGATGGGGGGGGCTCAGGAGATGTTATGATGTGCGGGGGGGACGGGGGACGGGGGGGGGACGGTATGTTGCGGACGGAATAAAGGAATAAAGACACATGGAAAAACAGGACCGCACATGAAGAGCTGGAGGTCAACAGACGGCAGACTATACAGCCAGACTACGCTAGGTATGACTCAGGGCCCGATCAGTGTTTGAACTTGAGGCATGCTTGTTTTTTTTTGTTTTTTTGTTCTGAGGCCGTCACGCAAAGCTGGAGCAGATGGTGGACGGAGCGCAGCCCCGGGCCGCCGCTCACCTTCCTCCCCGCTGGCCAGGGCGCTGAGCTGCTCGTCCACCGCCGCGCACACTTGGGTGACCAGCGCCTTGTGGACCCTCTTGATCTGCTCAAAGCCGGCGGCGGAGTGGACGTGGGTGCTGTGCGGGGTGGAAGCCATTAGTGTCATCTCCTCCGCGTCTGCCTCTTTGATCCCTGGAAGAAAACACATTAAAAAAAAAAACACATCTCAGTGCGACGTACGCCTTGAAGTCCCGTCTAATGGGAACAAGGAAGGCGTCCCACTCCCAGACCTGCCACCGCCCAGGAGCACTCTGCTGGGGCCGAGCAGTGGCAGCGACGGCCACCTGGCCACCCAGGGCCCTCAGGCAGCGACGGCCCCTAGCCGACCAGTGCCCCTAGCCACTCAGGGCCCCTGGGCAGTGACAGACAGGCCCTAGCCACCCAGGGCCCCTGGGCAGTGACAGACAGGCCCTAGCCACCCAGGGCCCCTGGAGGCCTCCATGAGGCCTGGAGGTGTGGGGAGGTGTGGAGGCAGAGCCGGTCTGGGACTTTTCTCCGGCCCCTGATGACGTGGGCGTGTCAGAAGGGACCTGTTAGAAGGTCCCAGCTGAGCGGAAGGTGTGAACCTCTAGCTTGTGTTTCCTGGGCTGGAGTTCAGCGGCGGTGCGGCCGGTGAAGGCGTGAACTACTGGGTTCACTTTAGGTGCCACTGGAGGTGAATAAACCAGGACTAAAGCTGTGTTACCAGCGGACTGATTCAATATGGTTCCACTTACGTGGGCTTTATCGTCGGCCGGTGAGCGCCGTTCTGTTGCACTTTACTCTAAACACACAAGTATTCATGAGCGCTCTGCTGGCAGCCGGACCACAGCGAGGTCCCGGGTAGCTCATATAAAGAAGTACTTTAGTAGATAGTTAAATTCCTCCTCAATGTTCCCCCCTCTGGGCTGGGGGTGTTCAGGGTCTCCCCCGCTTCAGAGGGCTTAGAGGGAGGTGGGGGTCTGTAGAATCCCACATTCGACAGACCCCCACCCCCGACGGACGACCCCTGAGAGGGTGCTTGGGACGGGCGTGCATGAGGTGACCGGACCGGTGCTCCGGTTCACTCTCTCTCTCTCTGGCGATGGAGCTCACCCAGGACGAAGACCTCCACCCCAGCACTGCGGAGCCGTCCGGCCTGGACCTCCACCGAGTCCTGGGACTTGGACGCGCTGATGACCAGCACCACCTTGGGGAACCCGGGCCTGGCGCCGGCCTCCTCCACGAAGCTGTTCTTCAGGACGTAGTCCAGGGCCGCGCCTGCACAGAGGGGACCTTCATCACCACAGAACCCCCTTCATCACCACAGAACCCCCTTCATCACCGCAGAACCCCCTTCATCACCGCAGAACCCCCTTCATCACCACAGAACCCCCTTCATCACCACAGAACCCCCTTCATCACCACAGAACCCCCTT
>JAOPUD010000009.1:21299761-21311869 GCA_027122715.1 Trisopterus minutus
CACACACACACACACACACACACACACACACACACACACACACACACAGACACACACACACACACACACACACACACGAGAAACTCCGTTCAGCATCAACCGCCTCCCCGTGGTGCGTCCCGGTGAGCTGGACGGGGCCGGGGCCTACCTTGCCCTGGGCGATGAGCTCCATCAGGTACAGGTAGTGGATCTGAGCCGTGGGGAGTTTGTAGGTGACGGCTAACTTCAGGGAGTCCTCTAAGGAGGTGGACAGGTTCTGCCTGAGGATGTATCGGATCAGCGCCTGCAGGGGAACAAACCCCCGTGCTCAGGAGTGCTATCTCACCGGCGCTCGTCGGCTTTAGTAGGGTAAGGTCGAACTGATCAGGCTGACCGCCAATCACCGTAGCGGAGACGCGGGGACCGACTCACCATAACTTGTGTGTTGTTGGAGAGGTTGAAGTTACGGATCCCGTAGCCTCGGAGGAGTTTTGTAATCTCCATTAGATGGTATCTTTCTTTTAAGAGCTTTTGTCTGGGGGTTTAGAGAAGGAAAACACTTAATAACAAGGGAGCAGCCTGGAAGGCCCATGTGGGTGAGGGTGTGCAGGGTGAGTAGAAGCTGTACTTGGGGCCCTCCATCTCCAGGTACCGCTGAACCAGCCTCTCCACCATGTCGCTCCACGGCACCACTGCGTTGTGCATGACCTCCAGCACGGCGTCCACCTTCAGCTGAACACACAGCCCGGGAGAGGGTTACAACCCGGCTTTGGGAATAGCCCGGTGGGAATATGGGGTCATGGAAGCTCGCAGACTTATAAGTTATAGTTATTGATGAATGGTCAAATGTAAAAAAAAAATAATAATAATAAATAACATCACAAAGTGGTGGTGGGTCATAGCACACCCCCTCCTTACCAGAACTCTCTGCACAAAACCCATTTATGAATAGTGTTAGAATCCCAGCTGAAACAGCGGGTTCACTTAGGAATGCTAATGTCTTTGCGGTTCAGACATTTCACAACAGCAGGAAAGTAGGAATGCAAATGAATCAATTTAACCCAAGAATTCACCCCGCCCTACCTCTAGGACTCAAAACAACAACAACAACAATAATAATACTCATCATCCTCCCCATAACTCCTATTTATTAAAACAGCACTGCCATTCAATTGAAGGGTGCTGAAATGACGGGGCTTGAGGACTCACGTCTTTCTCGGTCATGCAGTCCAGCACCGCCACGGCCTTGGACTCCCAGTTGGTGAACAGACTGATGGTCTGAGAGCGGCAGCGCTCCAACAGGTCCTGCAGCGGGGGCCACAACCACCAGGTCAACGTCACCTCACACACACAACTCAAGGAACAGCATGTGGTCTAACTTCAGCGGCTCAAGGTTTGAGCAAGGTTTTTGTGCACAAGGTTTTTGTGCACAAGGTTTTTGTGCACACTTTGCATATTAAACATATAAGTATATAAAAAGCCGAGAATCTAAACAAGTAGGCTGGCTGAAGTGCAGTGAAGGCCCGGAGCCCCCACTGCACTTCAGCTAGCGTTGAGAATGGAGTTGAGAATGGCTCTGCATGCGTGGACAATAGAAAACAAAGCCGTCTGCTTGGCCCTCGTGTCCCCAGAGGCTCCATCCATACGCCCCCCCCCCTCCCCCCCCGGTTCCCAGGCGCTGACCTTGATGTAGTGCAGCAGCAGCTGGTCCAGGGGGATCTGCTGCTCCAGGGCGTACGGCCGCACGCTGTTCTCCACTGTTTCCGGGATCACCTCCGGAGCCGGCACCTTGTCCAGCATGAAGAAGGCCAGGCTCCTGGCACTGCCCTGCTCCGCCCCGAGGAAGGAGGACCACACAGAACGTTCTTACTCATCATCCGTCATCAGCCACTTTGTTTTGCATTCGTTAGTTCATCAGCAATGGTTGCTTTGTTTGCCACACGCCCCCCGCCATGTGGCTCAGGAGGGAGAGCGGGTTGGCTGGTAGCCAGAAGGTTGCTAGTTGAGGTTTTTTTTTTCTCGCCTGTCTGCCTGAGCAAAGCCCCTTGACCCTGACAGCTCTCCAGGCGAGCTGTCTGTCGCCTCGCGTTTTTTACCGCCGTCGGTGTGTGAATGGGTGAATGTTTGTTAATATTAAAGCTTTGAGTGGCCACTGGTTAGAGTAAGTGCTCTATAAAATGCAGTCTATTTACATTTGATTCAATTGTGTTTTGATTGAATCCAATTTGCATTTGGATTTATATATCTCAATCAAAACACAATTTTATTATCTAAGCAGAAACCGGTTTTCCGGACACACAGCAGGTGGGGTCGTCTGCTGGAGATGTGAACCAACCACATACCTTCTCGAACACAGAGAGGGAGAGGCGACACTTGTATTTCCTGTGCAGATCGAGGAGCTGGCGCAGGTTGACCACCAGAGACCTGAGGTTCGCTACTTCCTCTGCACCGTAGTCATCGTCCTGGAAACACACGACAAACAATCACAAGACTTCCTGACGGTATCTTTTGACAATAATACGTATGGTAAAAAAAAAAAAAAAAGTATGAAAAGAAAATGACAAGAAGCATATATTACCATGAAGATACTTCAACAAAATGATGCCATAAATACAACAAGTCCTCATGTAAGCACAAAGAAGAGCAGGAGAGGGACCAGCTTACAGATTGCATCCACATCCATAAGGACGGCAGGCCCAGCTCAGCCAGCTGCAGTCCATTCAGAGGCCAGGCGCTCTGGAACAACGACATGCAGCCATCACTAAATGTCATCTGATCAGCGTCACCGACCAACAGAGACTGTTGCGTTATAATTAGAAGTTGGCACAACACCCTATGGCAACAGATGTGGCAGATTTATTGTGGAAAACATTTACGAGGAAATGCTGTTGTATCCACTAGTACTACTTTCACCCTGATATTTACATTCCCGGTCTATGTAAATCATTCATTAATAAAACAATGCATTCTGTACTGTAATGCAGTGTTCAGATGACCACAAGTCATTTTTACCTTCTCAGTCAACTCCAGATTTCTGGCCTTTTGCTCCAGCCACCTCGCCAGTGCTTTCTACAGGACACACCGGGAGGAGATTCAGTGCTGTACCAAAGAACAGAGAGACCAATTCACCCCGAGCGACCCGCCCAATACCTGGCCTCTGGGCAGCACCCTCCTCACAAAGGGGACCACCACGGTCCTGAACCAGGGGCAGAGCTCCCCCGACGGCTGGTCCTCCGGGATGGCCCCCAGCAGAGCGTCCAGCACAGCCTCGTCAAACTTCTCCGCGATCTCTCCCTGGTCACGTGATCCACAGCCATTCACATTCGGTGATTCAAACACTCACTTTACACTAACAGTAACATTTCAACTGGCGCCTAGCTTTAAACGAGCTGGACACAATAAAGATTCACGTGTTAGACTTATGAAACTAACACATGAACACATGAATCCGTGATTCATGTGTTAGCCCTATTGTGATATGTAACCTAACTCTACTCTCCTAATGCTGCTGATTCACCGTGCCTCATTGGCTATATCCTAAGTCAATCAGAGTGCCTCCTACATTCCATAATCACTGTCTGCCAAACAAGTCATCTGTTGGACTGATTTTTCCGTTTTGCCATCACGCTGTGAGGCTCACGGTGTCTGCGTTACCTCGTGTCTGAGCCAGAGCAGCTGGGCTCCCTTGAGGTCCCCGTCCCTCAGCTGGCACTGGACCTCGGCCATGTTGTCTGTACTGTTCAGGAACTGGATCCAGCCGATGCCACTGATGGGAACCAGAGGAGACGCACACGTCGTGCGGCAGTCATTCATGTGGAACCAGACGTCACACCACAGAAATAGGCAGGTATAGTGGGAGCACCAATGACAGTAATGTTTGTAGTTAGAAAAAAAAAGTCACGCATGTGTGTCAGTCAGTCAATTTGAATTACAAGAGAAAAATGCTCTTATAGTTGCTAATTTGTTCTTGCTCCAACTTGGCACCATCTTTCTGGAGATTCACCTGAATTCACCTGATTCATCAGTAGGATGGTTGTACCCACCTCCTACAAAAGGTGTTCTTATAAGCGCTGTAATCTGACACAATTTAGGCCCTCCTACTGGACAACTATCACCAAGGCTGACGTTGGGACGAGTTTTGGATCATCTTTAAAACAGTCACACTTGGTCATTTCAGTCAGTATCGGTATCATCAATATACGGTTGAAATGTCATGCCCACAATCAGCGGAGGCAAACGCAACCGTGGCGCAAGATCAGCCGACGGTGGACGGAAAAGCAGGTCAGCGTGAAGCGCACTTCAGGGCGTACTTGAAGTTGTGGGGGCCGTGGAGGCTGCAGAAGGTGGCCAGCCTGGCCTGGGCCTCCTGGATGTGCAGGGAGGCGAAGCGCTCCGCAGCATGACCCAGCATCTTCTCCGCCGTCTGGAAGGTGGGCCAGGGGGCCTTCAGGCAGTACTCCACCACGTACTGCTCATCCTGAGCACCAACGCAAAGAACTACATCAGTGGATATCGCTTAATCAGAAGAATTGACTGGGTAAAATGGAGCCTGCAGGTATAGATTGCGATTTTTTTAACCTGCTTGACTTATTTCAATCAAGTTTGCAAAAACATCAACATCATCATCACCCCACACAAACATACCGCGATCTTCGTGAGGTTTGACCTGGCCTCCTCCACTAGTTCTGACCAGACGTCCTGTCCGTAGCCCCCCACTGAGGCAGAAGCCAGTTGCTCCAACACAAAGTCCAGCTTCACCTTGTACACAAGCTGAAAAGTAACACAAAGTATAACAGTATAACACAAAGACAAAGACATCTCAGTTCTGTCCGTTTTCCCTCTTGAGTGAAATTACCTTCCAAGGCAGATCTACCCTTACCTCAAGATCCAGCTCAAAGGTTATGGCAAACTTTTCAGCTTCCTCAAACATGTGTTTGTGGAGAAGTCGACTGAGCCTGCGACCAATCGACAGAGGAGAGGAGAAATGTATGGATTGTTTGGTACATGTTTGTGGTTATTTATGTTTTAGCAGTAAGAGAATAAATAGATGAGATAACTGACCTGTTCTCTGGCAAAGCCTCAGTGAGGCATCGCATAACAACTGAAGATATCGACTGGTCGAGACGGCTATAAGAGAAAAAGATCAAAAGATGAACAGCTGAGTGCAGAGATACATTTTAATAAGTTGGAGGAGAAAGTGGATGGCCAAGTGTCCCAACATCCTATAATAAATACTACTATCAACGTACGGAGGTCTCTATAAAAGTCACCCTACCTGTCTGAGAGCTCAGGAATCCCCTCAACCAAGTAAATAGTGTCCTAAAAATGAAAATGAGGAGAAGTTGCAATTAATGGCAATTTTCTAAATGGTTTGTGGCTAATGACAGCGGGGAAGTTACAAAATTTTGTATTTGATAATAAGAATACAAAATATGTGGAATATTTATCACTTCCTTGTCTGTATTCCACATAGTATCCATTCATCCGACTAGGTAAAGAACAAATGTCTCTTTAACAGCGGTTTACCATGTTTATTCTGGTCTGGACCAGACAAGATGTAGGGGAGACGTCCAGAGAGTAGAGAGCAGTCATGGAGGGCAGGGAGCACACCTTGAGGGTGCACATCTACAAGACAAGCAACACATAATTAACACCCATCCCGCATTCATCTGCTGGGACTTAAAAAGGCCCTTGAATGTGAATTCCGCCTTGAAAGAAACGCAAGGTCCACCTGGCTGTTGTCCACCTGTGCCAAGGTTATTATTTTCATGCTGCTTTTTTCTTGTCTGTAACAGAAAAAGGTTCACATTAGATTGAAACAGGTGCCCCTTGAATGAGGCCAACGATACATTTAAAACTTTATTTAAAAAACACGCATGGATACGTACGCCGTCAAGGGGGTGGAGTCACACCCGGTGGTCAGTAGGAAATCTTGAATGGCGTTATCCGGTGAGAACCAGATCATGACCAGGAAGTGGAGATCCCAAAGGCTGAGCACATCCTGATATCAACACAATCACATCAGAGTCCAGGAGAGAACCGCCAACATGAGACCCCACTAAATGGATTACTCACCTCTGTGTCTAGAATATAGAGCTGATTTTCCAACACAACCATCTTCCTAATACCTGCATTAAAAAAGGGTAATGGTAGGTTACTGACCACCCTAAACGGCCAAACTGAAATCCAAAATTATTTTTTCTCTCTGGACTTGTTTTTGCCCCTTCCCAAACCTTCATTTTAGAAAGATTGACTCAAGGTTCAACACAGTTTAGATAAATATATTTAATAACCAACACCAATGAATGAACTCAATTTAAAAAGGTTCAAAGTACTCATCGAGAAAGGTTACATGGAGATGTCCAGAGTAAATTCGACCAGAGAGAGACCATCCAGGTGTTACCTGGGATGATACTGCAGTCCAGAGTTTGGTTGTGGCGCATCGTGGAGTCCTCCGGGCCCACCGTCCAGTGGGTCAAGACGTTGTCTGTGTCCCCCTGTTGAACGTGTATTCAGGTGAGTACCCTACCTCGATAAACCTTCTTGGTTAAGCCCTCTGCACCGATACACCGATATGCGGCAGCTATACCTTTAAGAAAACCTAAACTGGCTTTCAAAGTGTATCTCGAGTCCATTATGTGAAGCAGAAAATCTGGACAGTACGTTGGGTTGAAAAAAAATAAAAAACTAACCCTAACCATAACTACTAATATATAACATATTCATCACATAAGTAATGCTTGGCACCTGATTAGTGATTACAGATGGACACCACTTACCCCGACCATTAAGTGGATGTCACAGTTTAAAGTGAACAACACAGCGGTACTACATCCCTCTTCATGGAACTCCTTGGTGGAGCAGAAGTCGATCTTGATACTTGACTGGACCTGGAAGTGGGTCACTTGGTTAGGGATTTGTTCCCATGGAAACAATGTCTCTGGTCCAAAAGAGGCCAATGAATTCACATACCTCTTTCAAGATCTCTAAGTTCTTTGTGTCACATGCTATGAGGGTTAAAACAAAGACAAGGCTCAGTCCAGATGGATCACAAATCATCTCATACATTTTGTGAATATTTAAATTTCTTACCTTTTTGGATTTTCACTAAAGCTAGATTTGTGATGTGGAAAAATCCATCCTTGATCAGGAGGAAAATATGAAATATCCCTGCAAACACATGTTTGGAAAAGTAGTTTTAAAGCAAATTCACGCTGTGATGCAAGTGTATAAAGAAAAAAAGTCTGTCTTTAAGAGGACCATGATCCTTTGTGAGAACTGCTGACATCAATAACTCATCATAATCTAAACTGAAACAGATTTAATATCCTTTACTTGTAAAATACAACATGTGTTGTATGTTTTTCTCCATGTGGTTCTGGGGGCCAGAGCTCCTCTGGCTACGTGTGTCCAGACATCATACCTGAGGACTTCTTATCCTCCTCAAGGATGAGGTGAAGGAATGTTTTCTGGAGTATGTTGGACGGTTTCTGCACCAAAGCCTGCAGGGGGCGGATTATACGTAAATCTGCATTAGAACGTCCAGAACTGCTTCAGTCCTCCCATCAGTGGGAGGATACATCTTTCAAATACAACTTCTAATACAACTTCTAAATGTAATGGAGCAAACCCTTGTGGTAGAGAACGCGGCAGCGAAAAAACTACTGCACAGCAAGGAAGAGGGGATGTGATACGATTGACTATGTAGACACAACTGTAAGTCCACATACAGCGCTCTCACACATACCCTGGTAAAAAGGATCCTCTTCTGAGGAACATAAATCAAATGGAGATTTCCATCTTTTTCGCAGACCACAAGGAACTGGCCCTCCAGACACACATCCACAGCATCCACTTCCGTTTCTGGGAAATACGTCATTCATTATTGAAAAAAAAAAAAAAGGTGAAAAAAAACAAACCAGCAATTGCATCTTTTACACGGCTGACGTAATGTACATCTGTTGTTGGTCGTTACCAAAGTCAAGAAGAAGCAGGGTGGTCTGGTAGGTCTGGTCAAACAGGATGACCGTCCTGTCAGCCACGACTACGCTCCAGGTTGACCCGCAGGAAGAGTAGAGATGAGGCTTATGCTGCGTCTACATGACATAAGACACCTTCCATAGGTTATGTTTGTATGTGGGCATTTAGCAGATGCTTTTATCCAAAGTGACTTAGAATAAGTACGTTTGTCAGAAACAACATGTCGCTGTCGTTACAGTAAGGAGGTTCAGAGCACCAAGTGCATCATCAAGAACATGTAATCGAATCCAAATTAACTCATTGTTTACTCTTGAACTGGAACTTTGTACAGTAACAACATATATAACATATCAACACAGATCATACTGTGACAATAGGGCGTTGTGACAGCAGAATGAAGACAGACACTGTTATTACCGTTTCAGCCGTTGAGATCTTGACCAATGTGTCCACTTGGTACAAGCCACTGCCATTCTCTTCCTTTGACACATGGCCAAAGCGGTAGTTGTTGGTGTCCTCGTTGGTCAGAAGTTCAACGTCGGTCCACATCGTCTCTCCCCCCCACTGGATGAAACATAACGTGTAATGTGACACGCTATTCCTATTATATATTATGTGAGACAGGCTATTCCTTCAGCCATTGGAAATATTGGAACCAACATCTGTATGTATTTTAACCATTGCGCACACATGTGCACTATGTGTCATTTATTTTACGATTGTCTGCATAATGTGCGTCACATTTGGACCTCGAGTCTGCCCATAAAGATAATAACATCACCAACAACAACATGGTAGGAACAAGCCCCTTAGCTTGGAGAAGCCATACTACGGGTGTTTACACAACAATACGTGGTAGCATTACTTACAATACTAAGAAAATAGATCAATGAGAGATAAGGTTCAATCAGGGTTAATATGAGCGTCTGTGATGATGACTGAACTGTCAGACGACTTGATGAAAACAAACCATCAACATCACACATTCTGATCACATAACTTACAATGCCGGCTTGAACTTTGGGTTTATTCGGATTTCTTTATAGAGCGGAAAAGCATTTCAATGTAATAGTCTTCAGTTCCGCACACTTTTGACTTTACTCCGAAATCGAGAGAAAAGAGTTCAGCTTCTGTTAAAATTTGGCGGGTCGGTTTGACTCAAACCGGAAGTACAACCCACGCCCATGCGCAGTGAGGCGAATTTATAGACGCCGCTTCAAAGGTTGCCAGATTGGATTTGTTCGTTCCACGGGTTGGTTGGGTGACGGGGACTTAGTCCACAATTCGGACGTTATCAAAGCGTGCCCTTCCATGGGTTACTCATTTCTAACAATGTTGTTTGTTACCTTAAGTTGTTATCTCTACTTTTAGAAATGGGAGTCAATGGTTAAGCATTTTTACACGACGCACGTAATTGATTAATTATTAAGGATTATGAAAAATATATGAAAACCCGCTACAAACTATAAACGCATTATAAAATTGTACTGGGATATTTTTATAGCATGATATTAAAAAAAATAGTATTTCGGGCATATTAGATATTATTATTTATTATTAGTTGCATGCTGTTTCTGGGGGGGGGGGGGGTTGTGTGTTGAAGTATACATCAAATCTGGCAACCAGCAGTAGATCAGCTGAGTTCCCCCGTCGGTCGCTCCAGCTAGCCTCCGCTGCTACCACAGCTCTCTCGTCGGCCCGGGCGTCAATATTTTCATTGCAAGCATCGAGTTTCGTCAGTGGGTAAGCTGTTCACTGGATGCATCGACGTAAACATCATCGAAACAACCAAACGAACAGCGGCGATCAAGCTTTAAACGATGCGTCTTTTTCTTAAAGATGGCGCCTGACTACGCGTAGGGACGGCTAGCCTCCGAGCTAAGGCTAAACCAGGCTATACTCGCTTTAAAATGGCATGTCTTTTGAAATCGTGCATTTGGAAAATACAATATGAGTCGCAGAACGATGCGCAGACGCCTTCGATTGCACGGAGGACTCAATGAAACGGTGCATGTAAAGTTTGTGAACCAAAATAAGATTTGCGCATTACGGCTCTCAGGTCGACTTGAATCGATTTAACTGAACGTTGATCTGGATTAAAGCATAGTGAGTCGAGTCATGGCCGGTGGGAAGAACCCTAACCATTGGGTTACATTTTAAGTACATGAGTTCATCTGTGAGGCCGTCGCCTTCTCAGATAACGGTGTACACGACTGATACAGACGAGATGGATACGGTGGGATTACGGTCTGTAGGCCACAGACCAGAGCCTGATGCTCAGTGAAGGGACTTCCTCAATCACCAGGAAAGAGATGGAGCAACTCAACTGACTGTGTGTGTGTGTGTGTGTGTGTGTGTGTGTGTGTGTGTTCAAGGTGTCTCAGTGCACGGCTGCAGCAGAAGCCGTCTGCTGTCCGCTCTGACCCGCTGAGCATGGAGTCGTCCAAGTCTCCCCGGAGCTCCAAGCATCACCACTCTCGGTCCAGGTCGCGATCCAGGGACCGAAAACGTCAGTATGCTATACTTGTTGTGTGTATTATTTATTGTAGGTTAAATTTACATTTAGGGCATTTAGCAGACGCTTTCATTCAAAGCGAATTACAGTAAGTGCATATTTCAGAATAAACAGGAACAACAATAGCAGGATGTTCACAGAAACAATAACAACAAGCACTTACAGCACTTGTTGTTATTCGATTGATACTGTTTACCTTGGTAATACTATCCAATGTGACTTGGTTATAGTCATACTTTAATAAGAATAATAGTGTATTCATGTCATCGACAGTTTAAAGTAGACAAGAGAAAGTAATGGATACAGTCTTTTCATTTAAATTGTGAATGTTTTCAGGTGACCGAAAGCACAGACGAAGTCGCAGCAGGAGCAAAGAGGTAATTCTTCATTTAATTTGTTCATTCTAGAGAACTTTATTAGTAGTTTCATTCTTTTTATATTTGTGCTTGCGGTAAGTATGGATAGGAGTATTATCCAGGTCAAACATATAACTTAAGGTTTCTTAAGGGAGATGTGCCTCCTGACAATTCAAGAAGCCTTATTTTTGTTACACTTTTATTGAGATATCCAGAAGTTTCCATTTTTGGAACATTTTGGATATGTCAATCATTGTAGACACATTGTATGGTGAAGAGCAGATTACTTCTGTAAAGACTCCTTTGTGTAGATCGTATGATAACATTTCTACAATAAATCGTATTCAGCGTGCTAATGCACGAAGAGATTCTGAACAGAAGACCCTCCTGACATAGCAAAATTATATGTCTTCTTCGGGGACAGGTAATTATCTGCCATTCAAACTCCTCTTTGCCTTACAGAAATAAGTCAAACATGGCCGTTAACTCTTGCACCTTTTTTTTCAGCTAGTGATGGGCATAATTCATCAATTCAATTTTTTTCATTTTTAAATCTTAACATTTAATTTCCAAAACTGGAATAGAATGGATTTATATTGCTCTTGTTTCCTTTATTTGGTTTTGGATAAGTACCAGATGTTGTTGACCTTTTAATGCCATGGTATATATGAATAATGAATCAAATCGTCACATGGATCATTTCTATCCCTACAAAAACATAGCGGGCCGCTATGTTCAAACAGCCTAGTGTAAACAGCATCCTTTCAATGGAGGCCACGAGCCTAAATAATTAAAATAGTTGGCCACAGTAATAAGCCACAGTGTTGTATCTTCAGTCAGTCGGATGTGTATTATAATTTCTCTCTTATAATAAATGGTAAATCAATATAAATGAGAAGCTTGATGTATAAAAAAATGTCTGGATATTGTTCAGAGACCGTTGAGTAGATTCATCGGTAAAACAATCAGTTTTTTGTATATTCATAATAACCGCATAGAATATGATAGAGGCTTAAGATACAGGAATTAATTTCAATATTAATTATGAGAAAGAGATAAAGACATTACAACTAAACTAATGCTTCACTTTTACGGTTAGTGTGCCTTTTCTCCTGCAAGTGAGAGAGAATATTTGTTCAATATCGTGGTCAACTCGGAAAATGATGCGGGTACAGCCCTTCATACAGGCAGAACGGATAGCTACACCAGACTGAGCATGCAAATGTAATGCAGATCAGGCCTGGGCATGGACGGGGGGGGTGGGGGGGGGGGGGGGAA